>VONZ01001130.1:0-213154 GCA_012976165.1 Labeo catla | reverse complement strand
TAAGCCGGATCAATCTGCAGATCAGTCTGAAGGTCTGACCCAAGTTTGGTGGTTGTAGCTTTAAAGCTTTAAGAGGAGATACTGACTCAAATTTAGCTCAGAAGCTACTGCTTAAATAACAGACCAGTTTCAATCCAGCTTAAATGTACAATCTGAAGTCTTCATTTTGCAATTTTTATTTTAAAAATCTTATTACAATTGTAATATACTTTCATGCATCTATAAAGTCATAATAAAGTTTTAACAAGGACTAAATTGCACCAAAAGTAACAATTGCTGTAAAACCTGCCCTCCTTAGTTACTGTTGTTATGTCCGACAAACAATGCCACACTCACACTACACATCACGTTCTCTCACAGTGAAAAATACATCGCGAAACAAAGAGGAAACTGACAACATGCTGCCGTTACGATTGGTCAGATCACCTGTCAATCAAGCTTTTTGTGAAGGGTCAATTGTGTATTTGTTCAACATTGTATTTGTGCTCACAGACATTTCTTTCTCCACAGGTCTGCAATGGCCAAGCATGAGGTTGATTTGAAGTCTCATCGTAGTCTGATTTATATTAACTATTCATACAGAGCTATTCAGTTGCATTCAAAAACTTGAATGCAAGGTCAAGGCTTGATGATGACTTGATTTGGTAATAGAAACATTTAAGTCCAATTGAACATGTTTCATTGAAATGAAACACGTTACGGAAGTTCAGTGAGTTGTGAAAGTCATTTCATGTTGGTTCTAATGTTAATAGCCCAATTCAGATCATTTGGCCTTAGGGGTTTGAGTTCTTACTGAAATCTGTTAAAAGATGATTGCAGCCTAAAGCAAATCTGAGCAAAGTTTGAGACATTTTTGAGACCTATTTATGGAGGCACTGGTGAAAGATTTTTTTACCTTGGAAAAATACAGGAGGAGAACATTTGTTCTCCATTCAATCTCGTTCTGTAGCTGCCTAGGAGGAACAATAGAGAATTTCTTAATATCGAGATTTTCTTTCATTTGAGATCTAATGCATAATTTGTTACTTATGAAGTCTATATAATCCAAGCTTTGAAACTTTTAGTTTTTCCCATCCAGGCTCCCCCACATAATCAAAACTTTATAAGTAAGAATGCTTTATCTGTACAACAGCTCTGTCCTGAGATGCTTTGAGGTAACCAGGTGAGAGAGATATAAAAACCAGGCCAAGATATATATATTTTTTTCCAAATGCCATCCTGACAGCTCTTGGGTTTCAGCAGGCTTTGGAACTGTTTGTTTGGTCAAACCCAGCGCAGAACGAGATGATTATTCATTTTAATGCTGGTTGATTAAATATTTAGAACGTTTAATTAGAAATCCAGCTCTATTATTGAGAGTGTCTCGATTATAGCACAATGTTTTTGAAGAGTCCTTCATTAGAGAGTCCTTTGAGCATTGGCTGGGTTCACGGGGTCTCATTCTGACGTGCAATCTGACGTTTGGGCCATCACCTTTCTAGTACATAGAGCAGCCAGCAGTGATGAGCCTGACAGGAAAGGAGGGATTTATTAATGAGGCGCGGTGATGCGGGGACCATGACCCAAGCAAAGAAAACCTTCCACCCAGGACAGCGCCAGGAGAACTAACATGCCCTCCCCTCTGCTGCCGCCGCCGTCAGCTGCCAACCAGCGGGAGTGTGATCATGTCACATTGACGGGTCGTTGACTGACAGTTGTGCTGCGGTCTCCCTGTTTCTCCATCTCCTCATTAAAACAGAAATGAGTGGGAGCAATCACTGTCACTCATGTGGCAAAGCTACACGGGCATTAATAAACACTGAGAATCATGGGGGAAAGAACCCCGCTGCAGTCATCTGAGCTGTGGCTTCAGCGAGGAGAGTTTTTGAACCTCGCTTCTTGCCGTCACTCGTCGCTATGTGATGGCCAGATGCGGATTGTGAGCGTGTGAATGGATGTGTTGCTGCGTGCGTCCTGGAGATCTGATGTTTGCAGGACTGAACGTGTTTGCGGGGTGGCAGTGGAAGCCACACTGAACCGTTCAAGCCCGCTGTAGGACGTGCACAACAGATGTGAATTGTCATTCGCTTCGCACCATGCAAAAGCTCTTCTCCTGTGAGTTTTTGTGTTACGTCAGGATGCTGTTCACAAAGAGAACATGTGCACCAGGAGCCTGCTGTAGTGCTTATACGGAGTCAAGGAGTAACACAATACAAATACAGGCCATTTTTATTATCATTTTTGTTTTAATATTTCTTTTACCGTTGACTATTTCACTGACCATATTTGTACCTTTCAAAATTTGGGGTCGGTAAAATATTTTTGAAAGACGTTTCTTATGCTCACCAAGGCTTCATTTATTTGATCAAAAATACAGCAACTTTATATCTATATCTATATCTATATCTATCTATCTATCTATCTATCTATCTATTTATCTATATATATATATATATATATATGATAGAGATATATATATATATATATAATATAATATAATATAATATATATATATATATATATAATATATATATATATATATATATATATATATATATATATATATATATATATATATAATATAATATAATATAATATATATATATATATATATATATATATATAATATATTATACCCATATACCCATTATACACAATGTTAGTGTCGCATGATCTTTCAGAAGTTGAAGTTGATAAAAAAAAATAAAACTATTAAAGATAGTTTCAGTAAAAATAATATTAGGGTGTAACGGTAAACATATAATATTCCTACTTAAATTTTCTGTATGGGCATTTCGGTTCAGTGCATGTGGATGGAACACGTGTTTTTTTTTGTTTTTTTTTTAACCACTGCATGTTTGGAACTTAATTTGAAACTTTTTTTTTTTTTTAAATACCAAACAAATTCTCATCTTTCAAATTCTCTCCATTTTATTAGATAATTTAAATGATAAATGTGGTTTTGATGCTCTTTATTGTGACAGGACAGATACTTTTTACTTCAAAAAAACAGCACAGAATGCGAGTGAACATGCTCATCCCTTCCTCTTTACTACTACACTGTAAAAAATAAAAAACACAATTTGTTGAGTCAGCTTAAAATAATTTGTTACCCTGCTGCCTTACTTTTAAGTTCAGTCAACTAAAATAAGTTTAGTCAACTTGAAATGTTAAGTTGTACTAAGTAACAGCTTAGATATTTGTGTTTGCTAAACTTAACAGATGTGTAAGTAACCCAGCTGCCTTAAAATTTTAAGTTGATTCAACTCAAATATCTAAGTTGTCACTTAGTGTAATTTAACATTTAAAGTTGAATAAACTTTTTTTTGAGTTGACTAAACTTAAAATTTTAAGGCAGCCAGGTTACAAATTATTTTAAGTTGACTCAACAAATTGTTTTTTACAGTGTAGTTATAGCATAAAATAAACATCTATGAACATCGTCTCAAAATCACATAATCAGTATTTCAACCACAAAGATGTCAAGGAATTATATTATATTATATTATATTTACCTCGGACATAGGATTTAGCAAGAGAAATTAAGTCTGGAGAAAATTTTTTGCTGAATATTCACTGTAAAAAAACAAAACAACAACAACAAAAAAAAAACAATTTGTTGAGTCGACTTAAACTGTCAAGTTCAATCAACTCAAATTTAGTCAACTTGAAATGTTAAGTTGTACTAAGTTACAGCTAGGGCTGCACGATTAATCGCACGATGTTGTGAGGCACGTTTATTCAATGAAGCCGGTACGTTGATTAGTAGTAAAGCTCCATCACGTGCGTTCAGCTGGAGCGGCAAGTAATACACAGAGCCGTAAAGCACTGACAAGCTACGCCAAAATCGCGCTAAAAATCGAATTCGATTTTCGACAGCCCTAGTTACAGCTTAGATATTTGAGTTGACTAAACTAAAAATTTGGTTTGTTAAACTTAAAAGCTGAGTTTGTTACCCAGCTGCCTTAAAATTGAAAGTTGAATCAACTTAAATATCGTAAATATTGTAACTTAGTACAACTTAACATTTCAAGTTGACTAAACTTAAAATTAAGGCAGCGGGGTAACAAATTAGTGGACTCAACAAATTGTTTTTGACATTATATTTTAATTTTACTTAGTAATGTTTTAATTCTTTAATCTAATGTTATTTTTCAACAATTAATATAAATTTTATAATTAGAAATTAATGTAAAAACTGGCTTGTTTACATATTTACATGTTTGCATAATTTAGTTTAATTTGCAAGTAATAAAGCTCCCTATAGCTTACAGCATTAGCTACAGTCAATTTTTATCCTAAAGAAAAATTTATTAAAATTCTGTATATTTAAAGAAAAAGCAATAATGTGTTCAGGAAGCTGTTTACTAAAAAAAGCAGTACTGGCTGTACTGTAACTGCTGAACTGACATCAAAAACAAGGTAAGTACTGAACCATCATGTTTGTGTACAGTTACACCCCTGATATCTATATTAAGGTGAAGTGAAGAACAGTAGCAAGCTACAAATAATATATTTTCTGTTAGATTTGATGAAAGAACCCGCCTACAATCAGTAAGAAGTTGTTTATCTGACTTTTAAAGTAAATTTTGTGAAGATGAAGTTAGTAAAACAAGTGTAAATTGTCATATCAACATTCGGCTTTATACTTAACTAATATGCTATTTCCAGTTCATACATGTATCTGTTACAAGGCGCAGTTATGTTACAGTGAGATTTAAAAATAAAAATCCAAATCATTTCATGTTTTTCTCATGTGATTTAATACAAAAAAAACATTTCTAATGGGTATATATATATATATATATATTATTATTTTTTTTTTTGTTTGTTTTTTTTGTTTTGATCCACTTCAAACGTTGACTACTGTATATATATTATACTGTACTGCTGTATATATTCATTGTGCATTCCAATTCATCTCAATCAAACTGCAGTTGGGTTATTGTGATTAAGTATAAATACCTTAAAAAAATATAGTTAAAAAACACAATAAAACACAATAAAAAACATATCATAATAAAAAACATGATTTTTGAAAATGTAAAAAAACTGAGTCATTGTTTTTGCAAATAAGCTCTTCATATATAAACATAAGTTTACATTTAAGCAACACTAGCAGATGTTTATACTTATAACAAGTTAAAAACTGTATTAAAAGTAAGCCTCCCAACCCCTGCATCTGATTGCTAATAAATTTAGAGCGCCCACAGTCTTCAAAGTGCATCGTTTGATCACCTTTTGTCTCATCTGCACAATTAAGAATCAGTCCACTGGGTTTCTTTGCTCCCACTAAGCGCTGTTGGTGATGTGGACGGCATACAAATACTGACACACATAACTTGTGTTGTAATTAACCAGAGAGACACACGCGATGTACGTACTCATCTCCTTTCCTGCTGGGTGCCTCTCGTAGACGCAGGTCACTATCAAAAGGGGTAAACAGGGGTTGTTGCGGGTCCGCCGAAGAAGCATTGTGGGAAACCGTGTTAGCATTGCCTCCCCCTTCCGATGGATCAGCCTCGCAGTGGATGCATGCTAATTAGAATTCTAGATTCAATTAAATAGCTCGGTTGATAAGCCATGGACAAGTGCCACATGCTGGGGAAACGTGCTCTCTCGCGCTCTCGCTCTTTCTCCCCGCTCCTCTGTTATTATGTCCCAGTCTGGATCTTTTAACAGAATTTTAAGAAACCACTGCCCGTTGAGAGCACAGATCTGTCTCTTGTTCTGCATGTAAGGAAGGAAATGAGAATATGATAATTGTCTTCGTTTTAAGTGCTTTGGTCCACAGGGGCTGCGTGCGCTGGATAAATGAAGCTGTAAAAGGGAAATTGTGGGATAATCAGAACTTCTCTTTGGTTCTAGTTCATCAGCGAACACATCCTGAAGCTTGCCTGTACATTCAGGCTTGAAAAAATTAATGAACTTGCTCAGAACTGCAGAGAATTGAACTTTGTGAAAGCACAGCTCTGAACAACAGACCTTTTTTTTATACAGACAGGTAATTTTCATTCTTTTTTTTTTTAGGCAAGGCACTACGGGCAAATATTTGGATTTGTTTTAGACATCTGAAACATACTTTTAAAAGAACAGTTCACCGAATACTCACCCTTAGGCCATCCAAGATGTAGACGAGTTAGCTTGTTCATCGACACAGAGAGAAATTTAGTATTACATCACTTGCCATCAACGGACCTTCTACAGTGAATGGGCGCCGTCAAAATGAGAGGCCCCACAGCTGATAAAAACATCACAAGTAATCCATCCGAATCCAGTCTGTCCGTTAATGTCTTGTAAACTAAACAGATGCATGTTATTAATAACCAAATCCAACAAGGAATTTTTAACTTCAAACTTCAGGTTAAAAAAAACAGGTTCTCTATCCATTATATTGCTTTTTGCATTGAAAAAAACTATCCATAATATTAGAGCATATTTTCAGTAAATCGGATAGAAAATTTCAGCAAAGTTTCATTTTTGGATGAGCTATTCCTTAGTTTATTTCAAACAAACAAACAAACAAACAAAAAAACAATTTCTTTAGTAATTGTAGCATCTTTAGTAGCATCTATAACTTTTTAAAGAAGTTCACTTCCAGAACAAAAATGTACAGATTACTCACCCCCTTGTCATCCAAGATGTTCGTGTCTTTCTTCAGTTGTAAAGAAATTGTTTCTTGTGGAAAACATTCCAGAATTTCCTCCATATAGTGGACTTCAGTGGTGCCCCCCAAGTTTGAACTTCAAAATGCAGTTTAAATGCAGCTTCAAGTGGCTCTAAACAATCCCAGCCGAGCAAGAAGGTCTTATCTAGCAAAATTTTAGAAACAAATTGACAAATTATATACTTTTTAACCTCAAATACTCGTCTTGTCTCATTTATGGACATGCACAATCTGTGTAATCTGGATGAATACAGTTAGAGTATGTTGAAAAACTCCCGTCTTGTTTTCTTCTTCCTACATCTCTGTTTTCCCTTTTTTTTTTGTAAAGGGCGTTTGATATTCTTTGCATGTTCACTTTGTAAACACTGGGTTGGAACTTCTGCAGCGATGTAGGACGCTTTTAAAGTTTGGGAGGTAAACAACCTAGACAAGACTAACATTTGAGGTTTAAAAGTATATAAACCGTCAATTTGTTTTCGAAAATGACCAATCGTTTTGCTAGATAAGACCCTTCTTTAGAGCCATTTGAAGCTGCATTTAAACTGCATTTTGACAGTTCAAACTTGGGGGCACCACTGAACTCCAGAAACATAATTTATTATTGACTGATGAAAGAAAGACACGAACATCTTAGATGTCAAGGGGGTAAGTAAATTATCTGTACATTTTTGTTCTGGAAGTGAGCTTTAATTCTTTTTTTTTTGGCCAAATTAATCTCCACTTTAGTAGCACCAGACATTTTTTTTTTTCTGTCTATTTATAATTTTGTTCATGTAATGCTTGCCTGATTTTACACAACATTTTATTTCTACAAAATGTACCGTTTTTTTCCTTTTGATTTATGGAGTGCTAATAAATCCTCCCAAATCCTCTCTGTAAAAATTCTAATATGTCAACAAAAGGAAAAAAAAAAGAAAAAGAAGGGAAAAAAACTTTATAAAGCTTGACTTTATCCAATGTTTCCTCATCTGTTCTGGAAATGTATGCGTGGATAATTAGATAATGCCTCATTTACATATATAAACATAACATTACAGAAAACGTGCTACAAAAAAAAATGTTTGCAATTGTTATTGCAATCAATCAACTGGGGAAGGTTGATGATATCTATTAGTTACTTTTTACCCTATTCACCTTTCCTTAATGAGGCATTTGATTCATTTTGCCGTGAATTTTGTATGTCAGAAACGGCAAACTGTCTTTACCTGGTTTCTATGCATCACTTTCTTTGGTAAATGTGCACTTTTGATCATTCCTAAATGAAGGTGTTGTGTTAGATTGAGCGTCTTGCACTCTCTTCATGCGAGAATTGCTTAACATAATATTTGAATCTCAAATGCACGTCTGATGCAACCAGAGCCTCGTGTTTTAGCAATGAAGCCGCCCACCGGACCATGGCCGGGGTCTGTGGTCTTTCAGAATGGGGCTGGGGGTGGAAGGGGGCAAGTCTTTAGCTTGGGCTGACAGCAATCTGTTAATTAAACATCCTAATGGCTGTAATTGCAACCATTCATGGACCCAGCTGCTGTTGTAATGCTAGCTTTGCCATGGCTGCCAGGATTCAGCTGTCTGGGAGGTGAGAGCTCTTGACTGCTTGGCAGGCGGGGGGTCTGCGTTTGACTCCTGCTGCAGGCTGATAGCAGCTGCTTTGAGCTGGTCACCTATCTGCCTACGTTCACCTTCACCTCCGCAGCATGGAGAGCAAAAGGGAGCAGTCTTCTAGAGCCAACGTTTGTGTGTATTTGAACGTGTGAATCGATGCTTTCCAAGCGGCCCACAATGCCGAAGCAGGTGCACCCAAACAAAAAGCACAACACAAACATTGGCAGGTTGGTAGGTTTTTTTTTTACATCCTCAATAATAGCACTGGATTCATCCCCAGTCCAAATGTCCTGCTGGCAGCAACAGGATGCTAATTAGGATTTTGGCACTGTTGGATCCAGCCTAATCCCCTGCACAGTCCAAGCTGACCTTAAAATCCTGCATATATCAAATGATTTCCAGGGTTGTTCAGGCTGATAAGACATTCTGAGTGACGTCCAAAATCTCAGTGAGAAAGGACTCGTATCCATGTCGACATTTAAGTGCCTTGTATAATTATGTAGTGAGAACCTTTTTTTTTTATATTTTATAATAAACATATATTTGCTATCATTCCAAGTAAAATCTTGATTTTTAAGTACCTGACGTTACTGTTTTGAGAAATCTGGACTAGCTGAAGCAGCCCAACTGAATGTTCATTATCGGATCTGAAACCCAAGCACACGTGTTGGTTTGCCAGATGGATTTTCGTGGATGAAGTGTTGTGTGGGGGCGTAATTGGATGTTGTTTAAGGAAAGTGGTGACAGTGGAAATGAAGGAAGGAGTGAAACTGAAAAATATTCATGTCGTCTCTGGGATCATGCTGGGTTGCGTACAGAACAGCCAGCCATTGCTTCTCGGATTCAGACGTTACTTTGCTACTTAACGGTTTCTTTTATGCAAAGCAACTTGTTAATGTTGAGCTATTGACAGCATATATGACATGCTTTTGTGTGCCAACTCAAGTCAAGCCAAGAAAATCTGTAACTCTTGCATAAAGGATGCCAGAGAGCAAAAAAAAAGCCAGTATAGGTTGTCGCTTATTTAAAAGGACTTTTGTTAATTGATATGAAGCAGTTAATTAACTTCTTTGTTGTGTCACTGGTGTAACAAATGAATTTAGTTGATGCAAATGAACATTACTTTTTGTTTGTTTAATTTAAACTACTTCAGCCCAAAGACATTACCATTCAAGCCTGAAAATGGATAGGGGATTTCCATTTCCCATCATGCTTTGCTTAAGACTTGTTTTAGTGTTTTTGAGTTAGATTTAATGTTTTATGTTCTTCACCATTGTGGTGAAGACTGAAGAATGGAACTTGAGCTTAAATTTAGCACAGATAAGACACATGACTGTACAGGATTTATTGTTGTGTACATATTACACTTGGAGTGTTTGTCATTGCTAGTAGTAAGAAAACTTACGCTTTCAGGAAGAATTCACATAGTAGCTTTGTCAAGACTGCAAGCTGCATATTTTTAGTTTTAAAGTCTCTGTACTGCTTTTCCCGATTGACTTTCACTGTAAGTGGATTAGAGTTTTTTCGTTTGTTGTTAATTATCATCTAAGCTTAACTTAAATGGAACCCAGAACCTTCCTTTAGAGACCTTCCATGTTCGCATGATATGCACTATTTTCCCAAAAATGAAAATTTAATCATTTAATTGCTCATGTTGTTTCCAAACCTGTAAGACCTTTATTTGTTTTCAGAACACAATTTAAGATTTTTTTGATGAAATCTAATAGCTTTCTGACCCTGCATAAACGGCAACGGAACTGACACACTCAAGGCCAGGAAAGGTAGTAAGGACATTATTGAAATAGTTAATGTGACATCAGTGGTTCAATCTTAATTTTATGAAGCAACAACAATACTTTTTGTGCTCATTGAAAACAAAAATAACTTTATTTCAACAATTTCTTCTCTTCTGTGTCAGTCTTCTTTCCGTCAGTCAGTTTTTCCCTGTTCTTTGTTTACAGAAAGTATTCTCGTAGCTTCGTAACATTACAGTTGATCCATTCAGGTCACATGGAGTATTTTAATGCTGTCCTTACGACCTTTCTTGGTCTTGAACATGTCAGTTTCGTTGCAGGGTTAGAAAGCTCTTAGATTTCATCAAAAATACCTTAATTTGTGTTCCGAAGATTCTTACAGGTTTGGAACAATATGAGGGTGGGTAATTAATGACAGAATTAATTTTTAGGTAAACTATCCCTTTAAATTAAAAACCTAAATTATATCTGTTTATAATATAAACAGTGTTGGGCATGTTACTTTAAAAAAAGTAATTAGTTATAGTTACTAGTTACTTCTCACAAATAGTATCTGAGTTAGTAGTAACTGAGTTGCATCATTATAAAAGTAACTAATTACCAGGGAAAGTAACTTTTTAAAGTAACGTGCTACTTTAAAAAAAAAAAAAAGTTCAAATATGTCAAATAACTTGGATGCCCCCAATATTAAATACGTTAAACAAATAAAGAATTGTACACTAATTTACGCTATTTTAATGTTACTGTGAGACAATGTGAGAGACACTTTCCAGGGGCTAAATATCACTTTTTGTCATTTGAAACCGCAAAGTCTACTTTAGTCATCATAACAAAACAATGTGCTTTTGTAAAGAAAATAAACAGGGTGTGCTGAATACCTGCCTCACAGACATAAGTATATGTATAGAAAGTTTGAAAATGTCTACTTTTAAATGAAGTCACATCAAAAACAAATATTCTCTGATGAAGTAATCCGCATTATACCAACACAAGCTCCAGTTTTTCCTATCTTAACTTATTATTTCTAATGTAATCACATCCACGAGCGGCTCTTTTTTTTTAAACATCCACGTGCGACACGTGGACATGTAGGTAAACACCCTCGTCACCTCCGTAAACATACGTGAATTTTCATCTCAGCTAAATTAATCTCAGCTACTTTTCATTTCTAGAAGAAGACACGCTAAGAGGAATAAGCCAGAATTTATCTCAGAAAAGAATGTAATGCAATGTGATGCGCCACTTAGCAGGTCCTATGGCAGAGAGAGAGCCTACTTGGATGAAAACTGCTTCAGTGAGCTTAGTTATGCCGTAGGACATGGCTTTGTAACGGGGAAAACCGGTACAGTAATTTGTTTGATTACTGAAAAAAGAAATGCCATTAGTTCATTTATCATGTCGTTATTCCCATCACTGAATATAAAGTGATCATATCTCTTCAGCAGCTTGATTCATACGAATGAATGAGGCATTTGATGTAGCACTTTCATTGTATATTGCATTGTGTACACTCAAAGCTCTTTTAAAGAAGAGACTGAAAACTCTCAGGTTTCATTGAAAATATCTAGCTTGAAGGTTAACCAATGTCTTAAACGTTTAGAATGACGTGAGGGTTAGTAAATGCTGACGAAATGTCCATTTTTGGGTGAACCATACGTTTAACCACCCGGCTCCCTCCACAGGTGTCTGCTCACTGAAGTAGGCTGAACCTCTGTGACACACAGCAAAGATCAGATCCAGAAGACAAGCACATGCATTTACAAGTCAATTCTTATTTATTTACTAGATCCTGAAGATTAAACATGTATTCCGCGCACATCTCTCCTACTCTCAGCAAATGCTCCATTTAGTTTTCTCTCTTCCATGCTTGTGCCACAGGGATAGTTCAATACAAATTTGTAATGTACATGGCGGGCAACAATCGCACAGACTTTAATAGCTGAATAATCACAGGCAGAGCTCTGAGATAAAGAGGTGAAGGCTTCCGTGATTCTTCTGCTCATTTCACTCTGGAGGACCAATGAAGAGGCCCATTACCTGTTCATCAAAACTCATTTGAGCCGCCAGAACCAAGGTCATGTTTACTGAGTTTTTTAATACCTGAGATTGTTTCACCCTCAAATGCTTTAATGGATATTACGCAGTTGGTTAGTTTAAACCTACAGTTTTATTTGGTATCGCCGTGACATGCAAAGCATGTTGCTTATTTCATATTCATGAAGCCAACTGAATGAAAATGCTAATTGTGTAGTTCGCATTTTGCACAACAAAAACTTTTATGATGAAACTTCACATATCTGCATAATTCCACAAGAACAAGCTCTGTAACAAGATCAGCTTTTAGCTGATTCGTATGAGACCCCCAAAAATGACATAAACGAATAATTATGTGTTTAAAGACTCCGCAGCCGGAGCAATATTACACTGCAGAGCAATCATTATGCAAATCTGAGATAATAAAATTAAAGGCGTATTGAATTTTTTGTCATGGGTACGAGAGCACGTCCCTGTATCAAACTCTCCCACCCATAACAACAGGCCGTCATATAACCTTCAGGTTGGAGTCAATAAGTAATTTCTCCAGGCTGAGGCGGTGTGTGTGTGTGAGGTAATTAGGGTGTGTGTTTGTGTGTGTGTGTTGGGTCATTAAGGTGTTTGTGTGTGCGCGACGTGATTGTGGTTGAGAGTTGCCGCTGCTCTATGATAATGCGGAAAGGGGGCGAGTGTGCAAACTCAGCGGCCTGACAGGTGTGCAGCTGCTCTGATGAAGCTGTCAGACGGTACGGGGCTGCTGGGGTGTTTCCGTCACTCTCTGGGGAGGAGGAGGTGGAGGAGGCGGGGCAGACGGTGCTGACGGCAGGCCAGAGGGACACCCGCTTGTTATTGATGCTGAGGCCGACTGTTGTCTACACAAAGCTCCACTCTACTCATCCGCAACACACCTGAGGTTTGAGCTGAAAAATGGAAGAGCACTCAGGAAGCTTTCAGGCAGAACCTTTTTTTTTTGCCTTTTTGTATATGTATGTGTGTAAGTGAACTAAAGATGGCTCTCTCAAGGTTAAGGTCACTCTTTGTTAGAAAAGCTCTCAACAGTACATTACTTTGTGGTGATAGAGCTAGCGGTTAGTTAGAATAATGATTTCATATTCATTTTTGCCATTTATTTACTTTATTTGCCATTACCTTTTTTATCATTTATTCGGGATGTTTCTTGCACCAGAAACGATCATTATTAGGGGACGTGACCCTGGTAAGCCCACATACCAAGTGAATTTCTATTGAAGTATTTTGAGCAATTAAAAAGACATGAGTATATGAGAAAATTATTCACAGCAAATGCTAATGTTTGTCATTTCTGTCAGTTGAATGTGTCCTCCAATCACATTGTTGGCAAAATTTTTTAAAAATTTAGAGGATGATAAAACAAATGCGACCTATAGGCCTTGATGCTCTGGAAAAGGTGAGATGAAGAGGTGAAGGTTTCCATGATTCCTTTGCTCATTCCTACTCTGGAGGACCAATGAAGAGGCACTGTTCAAAACTCATTTGAGCCGCTAGAACCAAGGTCATGTTAAATTTCCTCCAAACACATTGTTTTTCTAGTGTCTGGTCACAGAACTGGCAGAGTATGCATAATAATTTAAAAAATCAGAGAATAATAAATCACATCCTGAAGGCCTTGATCTACTCGCAGTGAACGTTTTCATTCTTTACTTAGAGGTAAAATGCAGTTCAAAATACCTACGCAGCAGGATACTGGGAGAGACATTTAGACAAATTTGAATGATAGAAAAGTTGGCAAGCTGTTTTAAACTCCCGAAACTTCATTTTGGCCTGATTTTGTTTGACATGACATCACTAGTTCTTTTTTTTTATTTTACTTGAAGTATTGGGGACTTTTTTGGAAGTTTTGGAACATACTTTTTACTTTTTTAGCTAAAAAAAACAATTAATTGAATGTTTTGGCCATAAACTGACACAAGTATGATTGCAAGGGTATTTATAAAACATGCACTTACAGGTATGTGGGCTAAATAGGATCACGTCTTTGATTCTTAGGCTGTTAAAAAGGTTACAGGACTCTACAGTGCAGCCATTTTAGTCGCATTTTCCAACTAAAAACTGCTGTGTGAGACTATGAAAAAATATTTAGGAGCACCATGTCCAAGTGACCCAATCAGCATATTTGTGTTTGGGCTGTGAGGAGGTTTCTATGTGTTTTTTCAACATTTAGTAATGTATCACAGACATATCTCATGAATTCTTTCATAAACAAAGTGTAGAGAGAGTGTAAATAAGAGATTCATTGATTAGGCTAAGATGAGTGACAGCTTTTAATGATTTTTAAGGGAGTTTGTAACTGAGATATTGATTTATTTCAACAGTTCAAACACAGCGTTGTTTAGTGTATGAATGAACGTGCGTTTTTAGACGAATCTAGTGAGTCGATTCAATTTCCCATTCATAAAGAGAGTCACTTGCTTTTTTCTTGAATGAATCAGCCATTCGAACAAATCAAATGAATGATTCAGTAACTAAATCAGTGATTTGCTGCTACCTACTGGCACTTTTAGTTTCATTTTTAAAGTTTTTTTTTCAGTTATTTAAATAATTTACTAGTCTGTAATATAGAAAGTTCAAAAGAACAGCATTTATTTGAAATAAGGAATGTTTTTGTGCAGTTTACGTAGTATATAGCAAACGCTTTCATCTCAAAACAGGAGGGACAATTCATGCTTTGTTTAAAAGTACCAGACATATCATGCATTCATCAGCCTTGTCCAAATGCAAAACCAAAGAAAAAGACAAAACTCCTTTGATTATCACTGAATTGCCTAACTACATCCCATAAAATGACAGCTAAAAGCTTAACTCTTGCTCAGAGCAGATCTTTGCTGAAAGGAAGTCAGAAATTAGAAAGCCGGAGAGTCCTGTGATTATAACTTCAACTCACTGCTTAGAGTCCTTCAGCAATTTAGCCCATTACACATCTGAACAACTTCCTGGCTGGTCATTGGTTGAAATGGTTGATGACTTTGACAACAAAATGACTTAAGCCATTTGGATTCGTTGTTACTATGGAGACTGTTTCTTATTTTGCCCATTGTGGTAAATATTGGGCCTGCTTTGTTTTAAGAAAAATGCACCAGTGTCTTCATCACAGCATGACATGGCACGATGACACACACACACACACGGCACTCAGGGAGATCATATTCCATGTCTGCTTTTAGCTTTTAGGACATTCTAGGAGACTGAAAGCAAATACTTTTGTTTTGACGGACAGGAAGTAAGCATGTGAGAGCTGCCCAGAAAGACGTGACATTGTTGGAAAGACCAGCTAGTGACCAGTGTATCTTGTGTTTCCGGTGCTGAGCACATCATTTGTGTGCTCTTGGTTTAATATTTATCAAATTCAATTCAAAATCAAATTGATCAAATATGACAATAAATATATTTGTAATGTTCCAAAAAATGTTTTCACAACTGTTTTTAACATTGATAAAATTAGATATTATGATAACAAGAAATGTTTCTTGAGCAGCAAATCAGCATATTAGAATGATTTCTGAAGGATCATGTGACACTGAAGACTGGAGTAATGGCTGCTGAAAATTCAGCATTCACTGTAAAAAAACAAAAAAACAATTTGTTGAGTCAACTTAAAATAACTTGTTACTCGGCTACCTTAAAATTTTAAGTTCAGTCAACTCAAAGTTTAGTCAACTTGGAATGTTAAGTTGTACTGAGTGAGAAATTAGATATTTCAGTTGATTCAACTTAAAATTCTAAGGCAGCTGGGCAACTTACCCAGCTTTTAAGTTTAACAAACCAAATTTTTTATGTCAACTCAAATAACTAAGTTGTCACTTAGTACAACTTAACATTTCAAGGTGACTAAACTTATTTGAGTTGACTGAACTTAAATTTTTAAGGCAACAGAGTAACAAATTATTTTAAGTTGACTCAACAAATTGTTTTTTCGTTTTTTATAGTGTTGCCAATACAGGAATAAATGTTATTTTAAAATATATTCATATAGCGAACACTTATTTTAAATTATTATTTACTTTTTTTTTTTTTTAAATAAATGCAGTCTTGGTGATTTATAAGAGACTTCTTTTAAAAACATTTCAAATGTCTTACAACCCCAAACTTATGAACAGTTAGTATATGTGATTGTGTGCAAATTTAAAACTTTGTATGAAGTATAAATCTGTGCCAGATATCACCTGAATAGTACAAAAACGCCTCCTTAGGAAGTTGAAACTTTGATTCTTTGTTCACTCTTGTACATGACATGCCATAATATACCATTACAGACCATTTTTTCGTAGCAGAGATAGAGATGCTTTTAAAGAAAACTCTGAGATTTTTGTTGGAACTTCAAAAGGAGTTGTTTGTTTAAACTTGGATACTTGAAGAATTTAGAGAAACATTCCACCACGCTTTATTCACAGAAGTTCCCCCACGTTTCACTTTAATACCGCAGATTCATGAACAAACTGTCATGCCGCTCCTCTGATGGTACAGAGAAAACCTCAGATGCAGTCGTGCGGAAGTTTCATCTAATTGTCTACTCGTAAAATTGCTGATCTTCTGATCTAACGTCTCCGTTTGAATCTGGGCCATGGAGTACATTTTTAGCCAAACCTTTTCCATCTCTATTTTAAAGACATCCTTTTAGGATCTGACTTGTTCTGTGTGTGTTTAAGTTGGCAGAGTCATTAGATACAGAAATATAACAGGATCCTTTCTAGGTATGGCATTGAACGTGACAATTATTGGCCACCAACCAGCTAGTCTCTTAGTAAGGCTGACTCGTTTATTTATTCATTTTTTGGCTTTAAGGGTGATGAATTAAGAGCCATAGCATCTTGGCGAGGATAGTGTGTTGTGCTGTTTTGACTGTCAGCATGGTAAGCTCTCTCTGAGAAGTTGTCTGTAATTTCATCAACTGCCGCTACAGCCGTCACAGTGTAACAAATTCACCGCCTTCATCAGTAAATCAAACAATTACTGTCAGTTGTCCAATGGCCTTCAGTAAGAAAAGTTCTTATTATTATTCATCCCCCAAAGATCTTCAGTCTCTTCAGTTATATATATATATATATATATATATACATACTGAATGTATATGTATTTACTCAGAAATTGCTAGAAAATTTCACAAATAATTACAAAGGAAAGCCAAGTAACACACTAAAATAACTAAAATAAAATACTTACAACATTTCAAAAAATCATTTTCTTTACAGTGTATAAATAATAATATAACATTTAATATAACATTTTTTTTAATGTACTTTCAAATGCTGAATTTTTATCAGCTGTTACTCCAGTCTTAAGTGTCACATGATCCTTCAAAAATCATTCTAATATGCTGATTTATTATCAGTGTTGGAAAACAGTTTTGCTGCTTAATATATATATCATTTTTTGAAACCTGTGATTATTTTTTTCATGATTCTTTGATCAGTAAAAGGTTAAAAAGAACAGCATTTATTTAAAATAGAAAGGTTTTCTAACAATATACACTACTGTTTAAAAGTTTTAAAAGAAATTGATACTTTCATTCACCAAGGAGGTGTTAAATTAGTAAAAAAGTTGTAGCATAGATTTATTGTTAGAAAACATTTCTATTTTGAATAAATGCAGTTTTTTTTTTTTTACTTGTTATTCATCAAAGAATCCTGAAAAAAAGAATCACAGATTCCAAAAAACTATTTGGCAGCAACTGTTTCCAACATTGATAATTCTAATCATAAATCAGCATATTAGAATGATTTCTGAAGGATCATGTGACACGTAAGACTGGAGTAACAGCTAATAAAAATTCTTTCCTTAACAGGGAATTTATCCCCATATTTTAAAGTATATTAAAATTTTCATCAAATATCTTTGTACATCCATACTCTTTAGTGAATACTACAATCATTTTTTTTTACTAGCCTTTTTTTTGTTAACATGGATGTGTATGACGACTTGATTGCAACAAAACTGAGTCTAATCAATAAGTGTAAATGAGTCGCACCAGGGTTTAATAAAAGGATTGTTTCATTATAGTAATGTGTTTCCACACGAGTATCGATCCATCTCACGTTTCATGCTACTGCATTATCAGCTCTGTACTTCACATGGCTAAAACACATTGATCGCTTTTGTTGGGCACCGCAACCCTTGTGCATTGAGCTAAAGCATTTCTCATTACATCATTTCAGTTGCTTCAGAAAAATGATATTCCATTGTCTTCCATTTTACGGTTTCACTCACTTAAAATAATTTGTGTGTTTGCACAGTTAATTAATATGAGCAAATGGAAGAAAAATCACCGCCTCTGGAGCGTGACATCTCTCGCTTGATGCATTGATCATCATATTTGTCAAGAAAAAGTCGGGAAGACTAAATCTAATCAGGAAGGGTTTCTTGATTATGCCACTTTTTTGCAATCCAATTAAAATGTGCAGATCGGCGTGCGCTGACGATTGCATTTGATCGCAACTGTGATTTTATGGAAAAACCCCAGCGCTTCTCCTCGTTCCAGACACATCTGACTGGGTGAGGATGTCTTCTGTTTTGCACAACTAAGAGGTTTCGCTTTAGGCTGAAGTTAAACTCAGCTGGGCAGTCGCCATGGTGACATGCTTTTTCGGGCCACTTGACAGGATAGCTCACAGATGCACAAAAACGTGCGGCTGAGAGCAAACACCATTCCATGTACCCAACCTGTCTCCTGATGATTTGACTGATTGCGGTGATCATCATATTCAGCAATCAGGAAAACTGTGCCGAACCTGTTTGTTTCCAAAATGCAGAGTGCAAACGCCAGGATACCTTCGCCAAGAACTAAAGAGCTGTTATCCAGATGAGTGGATGCATTGCTTGTGTGTTGAAGTCAACATACACACAGGTTGAAGGTAAAAATGTGAACAAAAAGCACGGAACTTAATTTGTTTTTGTACTATCAAAGTCTGAAAATGTAGTTAGTTTTGGAAATGCACCAGCAGGTGCTTTCAGCGTACTAAATCCGAAAGTACTTTCGTTAACAAAACCTGGAGCTTTACAATTTATGTTCTTTTAATCAGGGTTATTATAGTTACCTGAAACTAAAACCATAAAAATATTTTAGTTACTTAAAATAAAATAAACCTTATATTTGAAAATAAAATAATGAAAGAAAATATATAAGAAATGTATTTCAGCTATTGCCAAAGCAGCATTTTTAATTTTTAATTTGTTTAACTTATTCATTTAATTCAGCTTTATTTATTATTTGGATGTACAGAAATTAAACTAAACTGAAATAGACATTTTAAAAAGTACAAAATAGAAGTCGACCAATGTATCGGTTTTGCTGATTAATCGGCACCGATAGTTGATTTGCGGAACTATCGGTTATCGGCAAAAATCTATGCCGATAGTTTTTTCCGGGTTGGGTCCGTTGCTGGAGTGGCTGAGAAGTTCGTCATTATACAGCAAAGTCCCTATAGTCTTTGTTATACAGCACGAGCAACACTGACAGTATAGTGTAGTGCACATTTTCATGTCATTACTAAGTGATGAATTTGTTATGTTAGTGGAGAAAGGACAGCAGTATACTTTTGCCCATTTGGTGATCAAATAAAATCTTGTAGACCGCCGCTTGAATTGAACACGACGCGTCCAGTGTGTGTGATACCGGATAGATGCGAGTTCTTCTAGACGCGGCACTGCACTTTTGCCCGTTGTGTGACTAACATATTTCTATATTTTGATTAGATAACCACAAATGTTCTAGAATAGAAGCAGTTAAATTGTGAAAGTACACAATATCCATATGTATGCAGTTTCAATACTGTGGGCTTTGTGTAGATATTTAAAGATGGCCATCTTTAGCTTGATTGTTGAAGTAATGGTAGCACTTTACAATATAAGTCCGTTTGTAGCATCAAGATTGATAAAAGCTGTAGAATAGAAGTATTGTTCCTTGTTATAGTATAATTTCAGCATTTACTAATATATTTTAAAAACTTTAGTTGCTTTTGTTAACATTAATGAACAATGAACTAACTGTAATGATCAATATATAATTAATATTAATATTTGTATTCATTTACAAAGTATGGTTCAGTAGGCTACTTTTTTTTTTTTTAAATAGTAGAGCACTATTTATTTTCCGTTCAGTATCCTTTTCAAAAACTATCGGTCGATTAATCAGTATCGGCCAGTGTGGTCCAACCTAGTTATCAGTATCTGTAAAATCCAATATCCATCGACCTCTAGTACAAAATGACAAAAACAATGAAAATGTAATAACTTTACAATTTAAATGAAAATGGAAAATCTAAAAACAAGCAAATGTTTATTCTATCTGTAGATTTATCTGTGGTTTCTTTTGTCATACAGTATCATCTCTTCTGCTGTTCGTTCCTTTGTTTATTTCCTGTGAAACCTGATACGGGCACTGGTTTCATGAACATTTGATTTGATTAATCTGAAAAGTAAAAGCTGTTGTTAGAGTGATTAAGTTGTTGTGGTGTATTGGCTCAGAATAAGTAAAATAAATAGAGCATTCATTTAAAAAAAATCTGATTTTTGTATATTTTGTACAAAACTAAACGGTGTTTTGGAAAATCTGCTGGGATTGACTTCTTGTAACTCAGATGCTAAAGCAGTCACGTGGTTCTCAGGCAATGGAGCTTTGAATACCTTAGATCACATGCTTTTTGCAAAAAATTAATTAAACTTTGAAACAGTACTTCTGTTTTTTGACAATGGATATTGCGTGTGTGATCCATTGCATTGCACTTAAAATAGAGTCCTTAGGGTTCATTATCTTGATCTTATTTATTTGAATTTGTCATGGCATTTGGCAGGCTGAAAACTCGTTAACACGGTCATAGTTTGAAATCTTCCACCCGGAGTGAAAAATTTGAGTTTTTGTGTACTGAAATTAATCGTCTTTTTCTCTGTGACTCATAGCCTACTTTTTTTTGTACCGCCTTTTGAAGCTTTGTTGCTTGTGTTGAAAATCCTCTGCGGTGGGATTATGCCATTAAAATGGGAATTGAGGTATTTGTGTGAGTTCAAAGCACCGTAGCTCTGCAGGTACTTGATAGTTTCAATTACATTTGCAAGTTTGTCACCACTAAATCACATGCAATTCCTCTATTTAACAACTTCCCCAGCAAACGTACGCCCTGTTTTTGCTAAATTACACATTCTGTAGTCATTACTGCATCCAGATAGTGGCTATACATGGTGCTTGAATGCACAACTTATTTATACTGTTAATGGGATAGTTTACCCCAAAATAAAAAAATGTTATCATTTACTTGCCCTAATGTCATTCTAAACCTGTATGCATTTCTGTCTTCTGCTGAACACAGAAAAATGTTTAAAGAATGTTTTTTGTCCATACAACAGAAGTCAATGGGAATAGAAACTGTTCAGTTGTAGTATTTTATAAAATATCTTCTTACTGGGAATCAAAACTGTTTGGTTACCATTATTCCTTAAAATATCTTATTAGTAAATGGGAATGCAACTGTTTATTTGAAGAACTGTTTAGTTATCAACATTCTTCAAAATATCTTCATAGTTGATGGGAATGAAACTAGACTGCGTTTCCCAAAAGCATTGTAAGCCTAAGTACATTGTGGACCCATTTAAACCAATGGAGCTATGATCAACTTGCGCTTAAGAAGCTTTTGGGAAACATAGCCCTGTTTGGTTATCAACATTTTTCAAAGCATCTTACTAGAAAATGGAAACAAAACTGTTTAGTTACTAGCATTCTTTAAAATAGTCTTTTAATCAATGGGAACAAAACTGTTTAGTTACCACAATTTGTCAAGTCAATGGGAACAAAATTGTTTGGTTATCAACATTCTTTGAAATATCTTATTAGTAATTGGGAACTAAACTGTTTAGTTATCAGGATTCTTTAAAATATCTAATTAGTTAATGGGAAGGTAACTGTTTTGTTACCAGCATTCTTAAAAAAATCTCCTTAGTCAGTGGAAACCAAAATTGTTTGGTTATCAACATTTTTCAAAGCATCTTACTAACAAATGGAAACAAAACGGTTTAGTTACCAGCATTCTTTAAAATACTCCATCTTTTAATCAATGGGAACAAAACTGTTTAGATACCACAATTTTTCAAAATATCTTCTTAGTCAATTGGAACAAAACATTTTGGTTATCAGCATCCTTCAAAATATGTTATTAGTTAATTGGATCAAAAATATATAGTTACCAGAATTTTTCAAAACATCATCTTAGTCAATGGGAATAAAACTACTTGGTTATCAACATTCTTTAAAAATCATATTCGTAATTGGGAACTAAACTGTTTAGTTACCAGCATTCTTCAAAATATGTTAATAGTTAATAGAAACAAAACTGTATAGTTACCAGAATTTGTTAAAATATTGTCTTAGTCAATGGGAATGAAACTTTTTGGTTATCATTATTCTTTAAAATATCTTGTTAGTTAATGGGAACAAAACTCTTTAGTTTAGAGAATTCTTCAAAATATCTTAGTCAAAGGGAACAAAACTGTTTGGTGATCAACGTTCTTTAAAATATCTTATTTATTAGTAATTGGAAACTAAACTGTTTAGTTACCAGCATTCTTCAAAATATCTCCTTAGTCATTGGAAACCAAAACTGTTTGGTTATCAACATGCTTTAAAATATCTTATTAGTTAATGAGAACAAAACTGTCTAGTTTAAGGGCCAGATGCATAAAAGGTTAAGACTAGTCTTAAAAGTTAAGTCAGCTAATTTTTTTTTTTAAGACTGGTCATAATTTTGGATCCAAAAACCAGCATTGTTACCAGCATTCTTCAAAATATCTCTTTAGTAAGTGGGAAACAAAACTGTTATCAACATTTTTCAAAATATCTTATCAGTAAATGTGAACTAAACTGTTTAGTTACCAGCATCTTTAAAATATCTCCTTAGTCAGTGGGAACCAAAACTTTGTGGTCATCGTTACTCTTCAAAATGTCGTCTTTTGTTCAGCATACATAATTTTTTATTTTGGTTGAACTATCACTTAATTATAACAAATATAATATTTGTTTTGCTGCAGCAGTTTTTTTTTTACGTCTTTCTGTTTCTGCCCAGCTTACACTGTCTTCAGGAAAGCAGACAGACCTTATTTCCCCCCATGTCCACAGAGCAGAGGCCACAGGCGCCGGAGGGAACTGGCCCTTGGTCTGTCAGCGAGAGTTAAAAGACCCAAAGCGCAGCGGGGGTCCGTCAAGCGTGAGCCGTAACCTACCGTGACACCTGATGGGTGATGTAAATTGACGTTGCTGCTTTGGAGTGCCTCAGCCGGGGCTGAAAGTGCATCTCAGCACTGCTGAGGCCCGAGGGAGGAGGGCTCCCGATCCTCCGGCATCCGATCCAATTAACCGCACCACGCTCTGGCTGTTTGTCTCACATTTCCATGTTAATACAGCCAGGAAAGTCTGTGTTTAGTCAGCAAATCTATGCCGCTGCATAATACCAGAGACGCTAGTATCTCTAAATTAACTGAAAATGCATAAACTGGCTTTAGACCATGAGTAGAATCTGAGATTTCTTTCCCCCTGCAGAATGACAGATCAAGTAAGAATATAACAGTGATGAATGAGAGACGGAGGCTCAGTGAACCTTGCGTTCCTTCACCTGCTCAGTCCCAGTCCCCCTGTCACAGCCTTTCACCCCGAGAGCAGCGAGCGTGTGCTCACTTCCTCTTTCATCTCTGTGGGTCCCGCTGCTCCAGTCAGAGCTAATCAGAAAAACAAGACAACACAAAAGCTCAGCAATTCTACGCCATACTGTGAGCGTCCTTCTCCTGCACTGGGCTGTCTTGCATCACTCTCGAGAGAGAAACAACTTGAGCCGCTGTTCTCTTCTACTCCGCAGCAGAGCGTTAACACTTGTAGATGTCCGATTTTTTTTTTTTTAATGGTGAACAATAGGAAAAATGGACAGTTGCAAATGAATCTGCAAGGTCCTCCGGTGATTAGTGAAGCTTCATTTTGGACTTCAGGGTTGGACAAAATCAAAATTAATTCTTGAATGTGATTATAAACTTGCCAAAATCCTATCTATCGTTCTATCTATGCTTTCATCGTTCTATCGATCGTTTTGTCTAGCTATCGTTCTAGCAATCGATCAATCGATCGATCATTCTGTCGTTCTATCTATCATTCTATCTATCCATCATGTTTGTTCTATAGTTCTATGTATCTTTGTATCTATCTATTGTTCTATCTATTGTTCTAGCTATCGTTCTAACACTATCATTCTATCTGTCTGTCTATCGTTCTAACACTATCTTTTGTTTTGATCTGTCTGTCTAACTATCTATCTATCTATCTATCTGTCTATCGTTCTATCTATCGTTCTATTGTTCTATCTATCGTTATATCGTTCTAACACTGTCTATCTATCTGTCTATCATTCTCTGTCGTTCTATCTATCGTTATATCGTTCTAACACTGTCTGTCTATCTATCTGTCTATCTGTCTTTCTGTCTGTCTGTCTGTCTATCTGTCCATCTATCGTTCTAGCTATCTATCTATCGTTCTATCTATCGTTCTATCTATCATTCTATCGTTCTATCGTTCTATCTGTTGTTCTATTGTTCTATCGTTCTAACACTATCTGTCTGTCTGTCTATCTGTCGTTCTGTCATTCTAACATTCTATCTATCTATCTATCTATCTATCTATCTATCTATCTATCTATCTATCTATCTATCTATCGTTCTGTCATTTTGTCATTCTTTTTCTCTGTATCTATCGTTTTATCACTCTGTCTGTCGTTCTATCTATCGATCTATAGTTCTACCTATTTTTCTATTGTTCTACTGTTTGTTCTACAGTACTATTATTCTATCATTCTGTCTATTGTTCTGTCTATTGTTGTGTCTGTTCTATCTTTTGTTCTCTCATTCTATCCACTATTCTGTCTTCCTATAATTCTATTGGGAATGCCTGTAAACCTTCAAACTTAAAGGCATTCAAACTTTTTTCAAAACTTTTGAAGTATTTTAAAAAGCAAATATTAAAAGTTTGAATTAAAAAATGAATTTCAGTTCATTTTCATTCTGCTACTTAACATTCAAATTTCCTACCTCAATTCAAATTATATTCAAACTGATCTACAGAACTGAAATTTGAAAAACATTCTAAATTCAGTTTAATTCTGAATGGCACAGCCATGCTCCAAACTAGTGTCATGAATCTCTTGGACCTCCATATGAAACGTTACATAATGATACGTTGTGTGAATTGTCCAGTAATCACAGGCTGTGTTGAAAGATCAGAAGAAAACTGACTCAGAGTTGAAATTGTTTGTATTTTGCATGTTATCTTACAGTACATTAGCACTTTCGCTTCACAGTGTTTAGTGCATTGGGAATGTTAATGCTAGTCATGTGAAAGGGTGTCTTGTTCTGAATAATCGCTATCCCCTTTGCCTCTGGCACCGTTTAAATAACATACTAAAGTATGAAGCCCATCCCTTCTACCTGCTAAATATTGTATGTAACAAGCAAATGTGCTTGCACATAAAATGGGTCTAAATGCTCTCTTGAGACGTGCATTAGACTTTGTGTTGTTTACAAGCAAATGTGATTAAATGTGGTAGTAAATTATTTTCTAATAACTTAATGCTTCTTAATTTGGATGCTCTTCGCATGATATCAGATCATAGTGGAATGTGTAATCTATCTATACAAAATCATAGAGATGCGAAATCATATGGGATCAATAAAAAGGTTTTATACAGCACATTACATTCTGCCATGATCTGATACCGAATTTTCATACACTGCCTTTTAAAATGATAAAATATCATGTAAGATGTTTTTTGCTTTACTTTTCTCTTTTTTTCAGGCCTGAAGTTTCTGCTGAGGGCTCGCAGTAATTCAGATGACAGGTAGTGGCGGGAGACTCTGAGACTTGCTTTTACTTGTAGGCCGAGTTGAAATGCACTGTTTCAGTATGTCAGATTATTATTTTTCCAGTTTTGTGAAAGAAAGAAAAAAAGAAAAAAAAGAGCTTCTTGCTTAAACAATTTTTGATTTAGAGAAAGCGTAAACAGCCTTACTAAATGTCAGCTGCCTTACTAATTACCTCGTGCTTCGATTAATCGTTTCCCGCTCTCAAAGTCTCCATGTCCATCTTTCAGTGTATGTTCTCTCTCTCGACAGCGGCTTCAAAGACCGAGTCATACTGACAGACTCTCCCCGCAGCGTCTGACTGACCCCCCCAGAGAAAAAGAGAGAGAGACAGATAGAGCGAGAGCGGGATGCGGTATTATATCTGTGATTGCCTCTCTGTGTGGGCTTCCTGTGTGCCGTACTCTCCTGCCCTGAGTCTAATGCTGTGTGGCAGCGCTCATGCTCTCCTGTCCAAACGAATCCGTCAGACCTCTGACACACTCGCACAGCAACCAGTTACTCCCTGCCTCCAGTGAGCCGCGGACCCCGGGTGGCACGCTTACACGCGTGTCATGTGCTCTCTGATATCGCGCACGCAGGCCGTCGTGCTCTTCACGTATCAGTAATTTCAAATTAACGTGACTCCTCGTGTCTGTCGTTTTCAAGGGTTTGCGCCGCCGGTCTCCGGTCGTAGCCTGACAAGGGTTCGCTGGTTACGTGTACACAGAGTCTCCGCTTTCTGATTGGTTGCGTCGGAGAGAACAAACTAATGGCTAGATGAAAATATGTCATCTGTTCTGTCTATAGATGACACTTCATCCTGATCTGTAATCCTAATTGCTTTAATGAATGGGGAAACCTTGTGGAATTCAGATCCGAGGGTGATTAAACAGAAACCTAATAAAAGAACAGCCTCCTTTGGCTTGCGAGGAGAAATAATTACAGCTTTCGAATGACGGCCGCATCACCCTGCAAGTTTGCTTAAGTCTTTAATCAAGCTGAGGCTGATGGTCATCTGAAAATGACATGAGTACCACACCACCGGTCCCAGGGTCTGACAGGGGGCACGTCAGAGGGTTTGCTCTACTGTCATGTCTGCTGCTAGAACTACAGGGTTTCTTATCTAATAATGAAAGAGGTTAGTGAGGAACACAGACTCCCAGTGTGAACACCCCAGTATCTGATGAAGTAGGTCAACTTATGTTGGTTGAGTAAGGATGTCTTGCTGGTTGAGAAGCCTAACGCTTTCCTGTTGTATGTAACTGAGCACCAAATTACAGCTCACTACTCAGTATTTTAACGTTTGAGCAAAGTATTTATTGCCCCTGTTGTTACCATTCATGAATGTTTATTGTTTGCCTATACACTACCATTTAAAGGTTTGGGGTCAGCAAGTTTTTTTTCTTTTATTCAACAAGGACGCATTAAAGATTGATCAAAAGTAAAGACATTTATAATGTTTCAAAGGATTTCTATTTCAAATAAATGCTTTTCTTTTGAACTTTCTTTACATCAAAATAATCCTAAAAAAAGGTTTAACCAAAATAATTAATCAACGGCTGTTTTTAGGCTGGAGTAATGGTGCTGAAAATTCAGCTTTGCCATCAACAGGAATAAATTACATAAAATAGTTCTTTTGAATTGTATTCACAATATTAAGTGGATTAAGTAAATGGGTAGTTGACTATTTATTTATTTATTTGTTACATTTTTACTGAGCTGTACCATTTGCTGTCACAACACCTATCGTGTGACAGCAAAAATGACAAAAAAAAAAACTCTTAATAATATAAATAGCATGAGAGTGATTTATTTTCATCGTTAGACACTTATTTTCATATAGTGTTATTTATTTAATATGAAATTATAATTAACATTTTTTCCCCATGACTTGGACAATTTCAAGACAAACTTTGACAACAAGACAAACTTTGCTGTCATCTGTTGAAAACTGCAGAAAATTAAACTATTTTAAGACAAGATATATATTTGTATCTCCCCTATTGCAATACTCAACTTTTTTAAAGATATTTTGAGATAAAAACAAATTTGTGGTTCTTTTATGTGTCACACCATAGGACATTACGTCACACCATGGGACATTGTCAATCTAAAGGACAGAAATGGTAGTTAAAGTATTTCTATTTAATTTTGAACAAACAACATCAATATGTTTTTTTGTTTTGTTTTTTTTAAACAAAAAATCATTTTCATCAACAAAATTCAGTCTTTTAGTCAATCGGTATGTTACTTAAACTGGTATTCATTAAGATGTGACTTAATTTTTTAAAAACTATATAGCTACTCTTTTTAAGGCATGATTTTGATTCTATTTATTTTCTGCATTGTTTTCTTGGAATCTCCTCCCTTCTGATGGATCCCTGTTCATTTTCTGTCTATATTTTCACGTCCTCTCTTTTCCATTAATTTCTCTCTCTCAATTCCTTCTGTTTCAAAAACAAAGCATCACATTTTACACTTATTTTTATGACACTTTATGACAAAAGGATTCAAACAAATATTATTTAATTATTTAAAATGCTTTTTAAGAGACCTTGTGTGACATCTTTGTCCTATGGTGTGACAATACAGGCGTCACACCGAAGGACATTTTCTGTCACACCACTGGAAGTTTCAGCCTTTTGTGTCAATTAATGGCCTTGCTATTCCAAGCTTACCTGTCATTAGCGGTTTGCAAGACACATGTGCATACTTTTTCATGATTATTTGGTTTAACATACAGTATTTAATTTAAAAAATATCATTTAGGGGTGTCACACCAAAGAACAACAAAACGTAATGCTTTTGTAGTGGTTCCAAAAAATCTAAATATTTGAACAATTCTGATTAAAAAATTAACCATGTGCACATGTCATGGGTTTGACAAGGGGCTTCAGTAACATCCTCATGAATGTTTTTTTTTTTCTGGAATTGGCCGATTTAAAATCAGGATATGGTGTCACACCAAAGGACATGATTTTCAGAAACAAAATGTATCAAGTTCCTACACTTTCAGAAATATATGGATGAAAAAAATGGCATAATAGACAATTATGCCAGCGGTATTTATTAACATTTTTATGCTTTTATTTTTCATTTATAGAAGTTGTAATTTATTGAACCATGCTTGAGACAGTGACACCATAGGACAATTAAAGACTGACATGGAAGAGGAAAAAATTGTTGGTAATTTTGTTTTCTTTGCGCACAAAAATTATTCTTGGCCTTGTCATGTCAGCTGCATTGCTGTACATGCAGGGTCAGAAAGCTCTCGGATTTCATCAAAAATATCTTCATTTGGATGAACAAAGGTCTTATGGTTTTGGAATGTCATAAGTAATTAATGACAGAATGTTCAGTTTTGAGTGAACTATCTTTAATGTCAAATTATGCAACTACACATTAGTTTATGAAGAGCTTGCAATGTATTAGCTGTACTGCTGTGAAAGTCCACAAAAAAAGTAAATTCTGTCATTATTTGTGCATCCTCATGTAGTTCAAAACCTGTAGGCTTTTCTTTAATCTGCGGAAATATATTTTGATAAATTGCTCAGTTTTTTGTCCATGCAATAAAAATCAATGTTATTGTTGTAAACAGTAAACAGTTGAAATAGTAGTGAAGTACAGAAACTAGTAATAACCCCATACTACTAGAATCCAAATTCTAGCCTCTACTGGTGATCATTCATAGTGGTATTTTCAGTCTCACTGTTCACCTGTCACAGGTGTAGAGGACCAAATCCCAGATGATCCTACACCTAAAGTAATGTTCATTTCATGAAGTCTCACCGCTAGCAGGAAATCAAATGAAGCACTGTCTTTTCTTGCATCTACTGGTTTGTGACTGAACTCCAGGGATCAGATTTGGTCACCCAAAATCAATCCATTACCTCACAAGTCCAGAATCTTCCAGATATGACATGACATGCAGGAAAATGAATGACATGTGTTTTCTTAGAGCTAAAAATGGCTCCCTTCTAACTGATGGATGATCTCCATTCCCCCCACCTCTAAGATTACCTCAATAATACTTGGGCGCAGGAATCATTTAGCTTCCCTCAGAACTGTCAGCTGACACAAGCCTGGATAAATCACTCCATTCACCCATGACTCTTCGAGTTATTTAGAAAAGGGGTTTGGGGCCTTAAAGTTTTTGTTTCTGTTCCTTTTATGTACAGTATTGCGTTTTTTCGTTATTTTTTCTGGGACTTATTGCAGAGGAGTTTGAGCTGTGATTGATTTAATTTAATAAATCTCAAGAAAAAGCATGAGCTGCTTCAATCAATCACCTTGAATGAACCTGCATCTCCAGTCCTTTTCAGAAGTAATGAAGCTAATTTAACTAGGTTTTTTCATCATTAGCGGTCATGGAGATTCTGTATGTCTTTATCTTCTCCTTATCTTTCTGCCATCCATCTGTTTGTAGAGTTCTTGCATTTGCCACACAGGAACTCTCACCTTCACCCTATTTACTGTATTGTGAGGTTAGTTAAATCATATTTTCAGAGCCTTCATGTACACAACACTCCAAAATGAAGCTTCGCCCCTGACCGCTCCAAACAGCCGTGACATTAACCTGACTATTAATAATCCGTCATCAAAAGTCCATAATCCTGAGCAAACACTCCTGATATTTCACATCAGGCACCTCAAGAGAGTCTTGGCTGTGTTTTCAGAAAGCAAGTAAGCAAGTAAATGAGGTTTGTGACTTTTCTGAACTTGTGATGCCAATGAGTTACCCTGAGTCATGTGTTGAGGTTTCAGCTCAGAAAAAAAATATTTTATAAATTAAAAATACATTTTAGATGTTCCAGTTTGCTGTTATTCTTCATCTCAAACAATTTATAGAAACAAAAGCTAACAGTGGTGGATTTTCTTGGTGGATTAAGGTCTGGAGAAAGTACAGGTCACTCCATTTGAGGTACCCCAGCCTCCAGCAGCCATTCCCTGATGACGCAACCTCAGTGAGCCGGGACATTGTCGTCCATGAAGATGAAATCAGACCTGTGTTGCTCATGCAAAAGCACAATGACTGGATTAATAATGTTATTCAGGTAGTTTTGGCTTGTTACGGTACTATTTACAAGGTGTAGGGCAGTTTTGTATTGACTAGACACACCTTCCCAGACTGTAACACCACCACCTCCAAAGGCTCATCTGGTGACAACAGTGGCTGATGCATGGCGTTCTCCTTGACGTCTCCAGCAGCAGTGCCGGCCATCATTTCTGCATTTCTTGTGAAATGACTTCCATCAGAGTACAGCACTGGTTCCTCATCCACCGCAAATGCTCCCTGGCCCATGCAAGTCTCCCTGGTCATTACAGTCTGGGCAGGTGTCTAGTCAATACACCTAGTGAATGGTACTGTGACAAGCCAATACCATCTGAAATCATTAATCCAGCCACTGTGCCTCTGCATGAGCAACACAGGCCTGATTTTATCTTCATGGACAACAATACCCCAGCTCATCGAGGTCGCATCATCAGGGAACGGCTGCTGGAGGCTGGGGTACCTCAAATGGAGTGGCCTGCACTTTCTCCAGACCTGAATCCCATAGAAAACCTATGGGATCTGCTGAGTCGTCATGGAGAGGGTCATAACCCTGCACTCAAGAACCTCAATGACCTGAGGGCAGCCCTTCAAGAAGAGTGAAATGCCATGCTTCAGCAGACAATAAGTTGACTTGTGAACAGCATGAGACGTTGTCAAGCTGTAGCTGATGCTCAAGGATGCATGACAGGTTATTGAGACATTTGACATTTTTTGTTGTGATATACCCACCACTGTTTTTAGCTGTTATTTCAATAAATAGTTTAAGATGAAGAAATTATCATTGTGTAAATGCCCTACTTTCATGATATAATATCACTGTAGCATAAACTTTTTACATTTTCCGTAAATTTCACCTGAGAGTCAAATATCCCTAACTTTTTGTGCGTGGTGTAAGTCCTGAATATGTACACTACAAAAAAAAGCTGGCTTAAAAACAACCCAACTTGGGTTATTTGGCAACCCAGCGCTGGGTAAATATAGGACAGAACACATGCTGGGTTATTTTGACCCAGCTGGTTGGGTTAAATGTTTTTACCAAACATGCTGGGTTATTTTATTTAAGTCAACTATTGCCAGTGTGTTGCTGAAATCTGAGCCGGTGAAGGGCTGCTGTTTGCCAAAAACTTCAGACCACGGCTTTGCGTTTCACCGCGACTGACTCATAAACAGTATTGACATTAGAGAACATATTTTAACATCAAATTAAATTAAACTCCGTACTATAACTAATAAAAATCCATGTAACAATATTTTATGCAAGGCAAAAGCGTGAAACAACCTGATATCTCGTCCTTATGTTGCATTGCATAAAATAATATAATTTACAGCACAGTAAAGACTTTATAAATAAAATAAAATGTATACAAACCTTTTTTCCGCTGGAGAAATGCACCAAATCGGTGGCGCTGAGAACCGCTCTCTCCTGTAGAGGACTCAAAAAGCCCGCGTTCTGACTGTAACTTAACAACTGGGCTGTTTCATCAGAGACTGGGTTAAAAAAAAACAGCCTTACAAATGACACAGCAGCTTAGTTACAGAAAAACTACCCAAAAAATATTAAAAATAACCCAATAAAATGACCCAACGGACTGAACCCAGCATTTTTTAAAGTGTATTATTTGCATATATACTAATTATATTAATATGCTTAGATACAAATATACTATTTATTATTACTACTACTTTAACACTTCAAAAACCTATATAACCAAAGTCCAGCTTTACCCCTGACTGCTCTAAATAGCCGTGACATTACACTGGACATTAATAATCCGTCATGAAAAGTCCATAATTCTGAGCAAACACTCCTGATATTTCACATCAGGCACCTCGAGAGAGTCTTAGTCATGTTTTCTGAGGACTTGAGGGCCTTGGAAAAGCATGTCAATGAATTTTGTGCTTTCCCCCTTCTGTGTATTGAAAGATTACCCATAGTCCAAAGCTTTCCCATTCAAGTGCTTGATTGACATGTGGAGAGACTGTTCAGCAAAACGGCTGGCCCCTCTCTGACACTCCATTTAGTCCATTTAAAACACTCTTGAGAGCTAATCTGATATTATAACCCTTCTGATTCCTGTGTGTATTGTCAGTATTGTCGAGGCAGGACAAGGTGAAGTGGCCGCAGTTTTACTTTTGCCTTGTATCGGATGGCATTCAGGGTAAAGGAGACCTAGAAGAGAATGCTTATACTACCACAATTGTGAGTGTACTGTATGTGTGCATATACATTTGTGTAAAAAAAAGACTTCGTGGAAAATTTAGCCCTGTGTTTACATTTAAAGGTCTTTTGTGGACCGAGTCTTTTGTTGCAATGGCTTAAAGAGTTAGTTTACTCATTGAAAATGAACATTGCTATTTTTTGCTCGTCCTCATGTCAGTCCAAACCGTCTTTTGTGAAGCACAAAATAACAAGCCTAGCAGATTGTCCTAGGGTTTTCTTTTCCCTTCAATGGTAGAGAATGGGGATGGACGCTGTTAAGCTTGAAAAATGACAAAGAGAACGCTTGAAAAATGAAAGAGAAGTCATTATGGTCAACCATATAGCTTGTGCACTTTAAAGTATTGGAAGGTCATATCGCATTGTGTGAAGAAAAAAAATTTAAGCTTTTTTTTTTTATACAAATAATCGTCACCTTAGCTCACACTTTCACATATTTAAACATGATTGGTCATGTAAAATGTGAAAATTTATAGTATTTGGCATGATAGATGTCATGATAGATGTCATAGCATGGGCTACCATTCAAAATTTTTGAAGTCTCTCACCAAGGCTGTATTTAGTTGATCAAAAATGCAGTAAAATTGTGATATATTATTACAATTTGAAACAACTCTGTTCTATTTGAATATATTTTAAAATTAAATTTATGCCTGTCATGCAGTGCTGAATTTTCTGCAAAATTACTCCACTTTTCAGTATCGCATGATCCTTGCTGATTTGGTGCTCAAGAAACATTTATTATTATTATTGTCAGTTTTGAAAGCAGTTGTGCTGCTCAGTATTTTTGTGATTTTTTTTTTTTTTACATTATTTTGTAACATTATAAATGTCTTTACTGTCACACTTGATCAGTTGATGTGTCTGAATTTTTAAGCAATGTTTATTATACAATAATTATTTGAGTTTGACAGACATAATTCCCTTTCAGTGTATGGAAAAACATTGGTTTCCTTTTGTTTTTCATAGCAGAAGCAAAGTCTGAAGCAGGAGCTGATGCAATTAAAGTATTTAATGGCGATTTGGTTGTGGTCTGTGAATGGAAGCAGTACATATAAAATATGTAAAAACTTGTCTGGAAAACAAATGTGCTACCTCTACCAGAAAAGAAATTAATCTTTCAATTTTACAGCAATTTCACAGGGTTTGTGTATTAAAGTGCCAGTTAAGTTTTAGCATACAGTCTGTGTGGATTTGATATGGCGTGAGCCTGAAATTTCATTAAACGCATTGCGAAGATGTAATATTTTAACAACACAATTAGTTAATAACACACATGCAGCAAACAGTTGTCTGGCTTTTAATCTGTCACATCTGATCCGTCTCCTCCTGCCAGTTAGTCCATTACTCAGATCCAAGGTTTTTTTTTCTCCCTCATGTTTGTAAATCTTGGAACGACTCCAGTCAAATCTTCCAGCAGATTTCTGAATCGGTAAAGCCAAAAACAGCCTCAGTAACACGTCGGTTGCGGAGCAGGACTAGCATTAACTAAGACTACAATGACAGATCGTGACATATGTTCGGCTACAACATGCCAAGAACTGATCTATGTCTTCAAAAATCATCCAGCAGCTATAGGGCTACAGAAAACCTGCTGCTCAACATCCCTTGAGCTTTGCAAGGCGAAGGCTTGACATTGAGAAATGAAACTGGCTGGGGAAAAAAAAACCTTTGCCCCCACTTTTTTTTTGGCCAAGTTATTTCCAACTCAATATAAAGAAAAAGTGAAAGTGTCTTGTGCGGTGTGCGTGGTCTGCTGTGATTAGCGGTCTTTCTTTAACCTGAGAGTGGAAGAGATTGTGCGTCTGACAGGATTCACTATGACATGATTGCTGGCCCATTGAGTTTCAACTAATCACAGAAATGTGTGTTTCTAATTGCTGACTTACAAAGTCCCTGATGGCAATTGGAGCCTGTTCTGAGCTATAATTTCTGTGCCGTCTCTTTCTCTCTGAATCATCTGCTATCTTTCCACACACATCAGACACATACAGAATATGTACACGCACACACATAGTTAAATATTCACAAAAGAGCACATGCAAGCCTGCACAAACAACACTGAATTCCACAGACACCTGCATAACCTAAAATCAGGGATCTGCCGGGCTGCATTGATTTGTTTGGCAGCGGAGCTCTACTCGCAGGCTAACCGAACATTAATCATTTGGTGCATTTGAATGATATTTAGGCAACATATCATCAAAAATGACCCAATTTTACTTCATTGATAAATGTTCCTTGTTTAATTGCAGTTAATTAGTGTATGTTGTTATTAAGTTATAGGTATTGATTTTTTGATTTGATTCTGAGTCACAAGCTCTTCATTTTATTTTGATTTGATTCAGTTTGGTATTTTTCATTTATTATATTATATGGTTTGTGATGCAGATGCACTGCTTGAACCATATGGTTTTTGATTCAAAATAACAAATAACCTTTTTTAAAAAAAGTCATTTGTTTGCAAATCTGACTACACTGTTTGCACTTTATTGTTTTGGATCCAGAAAAAAAGTCCTGTTTAAGAGAGTTGCAAATTAGATTACACTGGTTACTCAGTGTTTTTTGATTTGCTAAAAAGAGTCATTTGTTTGTGAATCAGACTACACTTTTGCACTGTATGGTTTTGATTCACTAAAAAAACACTGATTCATAATAGTAATTGTGTTGTGTGTGAATTAGACTATGCTGATTGCCCTGTGTAATTTTTGATTCACCCAAGAAAATAACCTTTTCAAAAGAGTCATCTGTCTTTGAATCTGACTACATTGGTTGCACAGTGTTATCTGACTCAAAAGAACCAATGCCTCAGACTATATTGTTTTCACTGTGTTATCTAAAAAGAATTAAGTTTGTGAGATTCATATGTTTCTGAATCAGACAATTGGACTGTATTGTTTTGGATTCACCAAAAAGAACTTTTTCAGTTCTTTAGTTCAAACGAGTCATTTGTTTGTGAATCAGACTACACTTGTTGCACAGAATGTCAATATTTGACATCAGGTTGATTTTGACTTAACATTGGATTTTGGCTAAACAACCTAAAAGCAACAAAATATCAGCCTTCTGTATTGGACATCAAATTAATGTTGACATTAGATGTTGAATTGACATTGAATTTTGGCTTTGAATCTGACTGGCACAAGCACAATTGTTTCATATATTCTTAAGTTAGCTTAACATGTAGCTTTAATATATTTCACCCCTTCTCCACTCCCTTCTCACTGCATTACTTCCCACTGAATACTGTGTTTACACTAAGTAAAATGCACTGTGAATGCTTTTTTGTCTTTAAATATATAAGTGTTGATGAAAGATTTCACCAAATTATCCCAGATACGTGAGAGCTTGTAAATAGAAACATATCTATAAATCTCATTCTGAATTCCAGAAGCAGAAAGCGCCCTCTCTCTCCGCATCTGTCCGCGGGGAACGCCGCTCCATCCGTGGATGCGCGACTTGAAGTTTATTCCCAAACAGTATTTATTTGTAAGCGTGCTTTGATTGTGACCCACTCAGACGCTGTTGTATTAATTCTTTCTCTCTGAGCCGTTTGCTGTCGCAGGAAGCTGACAGGGCACCTGAGCGCGGTTTCAGAGACAGAAGCTATTTTGAGTCGCGAGATAAAACTAGGCCCCATCCCACGTTGTTTTCGCGGCGGGTGGTCTCTGTTCCCACATTGTCGGGGATTGTTTATTGAGGGAGAAGGCAGGGCCTGTCAAGCGCGGTCTGTCAGAGACGAAAGAGCGGTCTGGTTATGACACAGCCTGTCGCATGTGCGTGCGCCTTGGGAGGGGCGCGTGACTGCGGCTCAAACGCTACTTCTGACATTTCCATTAGACACAGGGTTATGGATCTGCCCGGGCCAGGTGGGTACAGGAGAGCCATGGCAGTGTCACAGCCTGTCTGCTTTAGCTGCGAGGGACACATTACTTAACCTGCCACAGCAGCCCCGCTGACATTTGAGCCAAGACTCAGGAAACAGAGCACTGAAGGAGTCATTTCACCGCCATTGTTTTAATTTACCTTTTTCTTTATGGATAATGAAGACACAGCGTCCTCTGGACTGCCTGGAGGTTTGTAGGTGTATGTTTGTCTGCGATATTTACCATAGATAGAATTTCCAAAAAAAGGGTGTGTGAAGCCCTTGAGGTTTGTAAGGGAACTGCAGAGGGTTTGTGAGTTGATGAAGAGGTAATTAAATAGTGTAACCTCACACGAGAATATTTATCATTGTCATGAATTAATTAATTGTTCCCTTGTTTAAGTAAATTGGGCCTTGATAATGAAAACATATGAGTAAATTTTGAGTAATTTGCGCTTACAACAGACCTTCCCGAAAACGCTCCTCCAAATTCATAAATGCTGTGTAAACATCAGATTTGATAGTGAAAAGTGTATGTTAATGCAGTCCAATCTTTAGTAATTACGTCATGCGTACACACTCATTCACAATTAGCATAATCCACGCCTATGAATTATAACTGCGTAAATTACGTGTCCAGGAACGCAGTGGAAAGTTTTGGACTCCCTTCTCAGGTTTGGGTCCAGTATATTGCATAAATGCAAAAAAAGACTAATGGGCCATATGCCTAACAATAAATATCTAACTAATGTCCACCAAAGCGTTTTTAGCCAGCTGGAAAAAATGCCAGACACTCTTATGAAAACAGCCAGCTGGTGGCGCTTGAGAATGCACAGTGATTTTTCCAGGTGAGACGTTTTGGTTGCTATGATCCATGGCAGTAATGTGCTACTAGAGTCTCATTTTGAAGAATATTAGTGGATATAAAATAAAAGTAACTAGCAATTGTCAGGAACCTTTCAGAAACCATCTCCGTCCACACTACACAACTGAAAATGCATGTCACATGACCATTCATGCAGGTACAACCATAGATACGTATACGTAGATGACCTGTTAATTAGATGGAAGACACATCTACTTGTTTTCCAGTCTCAATTTTCGATGAATTGCGTAATCATAGCAAAAGTTATGTGTTTTAAAATGAAAACGCACTACTTTGAATGCAGCCCAATCTTCTTCTTTGTTGTTCAGTCATTGTAAAAGTAGAATGGTTGGTCGATGTAGTATTTGTCCCGGCCCTCCTCCATTAATTGGACGGGTAGGTAAAAAGTGACAGGGACGAGCGCTGCATTTTACCCAAAGCTGAAAAAAAAAACAGGGCAAATGAACTTTATTTAAAATAGTATTATGGCAGTGCATTAAAATTCAGTATCATCAGTTTTCTAAAAAGTACACAGAATGTTTTACGCACTATTTGCATGTTGTAGGGATCAGGTGTAAATTTATTTCGTACCAACTAACATTTTGAAAGTACGAACATTTTCATGAATTTGAAAGTTTACGTCAGATTGGCGTTACAAACGATTTACGCAAAAATTCATTCTGCTTGTGCTTCATGAATGAGGCCCAGTGTACTAAATCATTCCCTCATTTTAATATATCATGGCCAAAAATTAAGAATTTGTTCTCACATTTTAGTAAATTGAGGACACATTGTACAAATTTGTTCCCTAGTTTCCATTAAATAATGGCAATAAATTAATAATTGTTCCCTCATTTTAGTAAATTGTGGAGACACTACGCTAAAAAAAATTGCTTGTTCAGTGAACCGAAGTAATTCAACTTTTTTTTACAATTAGTTAATAATTAGTTCAGATTCATACACCAAGACTAAAACAAGTTCAGTTAAACAATGTTTAGTTGGTTCAACAAAACATTATTTGTTTAATTGAACTTGATTTTAACTTTTTGTATTGATCTGATCTAATTGCGTGGAAAAGTTTTAGTTATTTAAATTCACTGAACAAGGTATTTTTTAAATATTGAGCAAAAACACCCATTGACATTTTAATGGTAAATTTGTATTATTTAGCAACACATGTGAAACATTAAGAACAATTTCATTCATAGTTGCAATATATAGCATAAGAGTTGAGCAAAGAAGACTGATCTCAGAACTGGCATAGCATAGTTATTGCTCTTTGAATGAATTATGAAGTCAATGAAGCTCCCAGCACCCTAAGCATGAGCGTTACTATTCTGCACAGTGGTAAAACTTTCTAATCTCCAAACCTCTTCTAAATCTCAAAAATAACTCACCATTGCATGTATAAGAACTCTAAAATGTAATTTTCTTTGATTAAAACACTTAAAATGACCTTTTTTTCCCCCAACATGTTTCTCTCTTAATGCGACCCCATGCAAAGCATGCTGGGAACTAAACATCCACTTTTCAGTTGTGTCAACAAAAATGATTCATGTAGTCCCAACAATATTTAGATCAATATTTACAAATTCAAGTGGACTGAACATAATGGAAATAAGTTAGGTAAGAAAATTTCAAGAATGTAGTTGTTTCAAGTAATTTGAACAAGCATTAAGCATTTTTTTTTTGAGTGTAATGTGCACACAATGTACTAATTCCTACACCTGTTTTGACCAAAAATTACAATTTTGTTCCCTCATTTTAGTTAAACCTTGCCAACAAACTACAAATCCATTCAAAAAATCAACCACTTTGTTCTAATTCATTCCTTTGTTTTAGTTATATCATGTTCACAAATGTGACCCTGGACCACAAAACCAATCATCAGGGTCTTTTTTTTTTTTTAATTGAGATGTATACATTATCAGAAAGCTGAATAAATAAGCGTTCCATTGGTGTATTGTTTGTTAGGGCAATATTTGAGATACAACTATTTGAAAATCTGGAATCTTAGGGTGCAAAAAAATCTAAATACTGAGTAAATCACAGTTTAAATTGTCCAAATTAAGTTCTTAATCCATATTACTAATCAAAAATTGTTATATTGAAGGTAGAAAATGTACAAAATATCTCAATGGAACATGATCTTTACTTAATATCCTAATGATTTTTGGCATAAAAGAAATATTGATAATTTTAACCAATACAATGTATTTTTGGCTATTGCTACAAATATACCCTTGCTACTTAAGACTGGTTTTGTGGTCCAGGGTCACAAATTAAGAATTTGTTTCTTTGTTTTAGTAAGTCGTGGACGCATAGTCCTAGATTGTTGCCTCATTTAAAATAAATCAAAATGAGGGATCGAATTTGTACAATGTGGCCACGAGCACCTGTGGTCGTGCACGCTATCAAATGGACTATAATTTGAAAGGCTGTGTGTTTGGCTGTGCACATACACTAAAAATATGTTTCAAAACTGAAGTATACTTTGAACTTAAGGGGTTTAGCTGTCAAAAAAAAACAGGTTTCCTAGCAGGTAGTCATGCTTTCTGTTATAAATACCTCAACACCTCTACCACAATAGCACTCAGGTAAAAGCATGCTGTTCCAGCCAGGTGTTGATAGGCACAGGGGCATTAGTCATGATAAGGTCAGGCTGTCAGTTCAAGACTACACTGTAATCTTCCCCGACTCGACCTTTAGACCGTAGATTAGCTCCATTAGTTCTGCTGGAGTGACGTAGCGGCGAGCGAACTGTCGGTGTGGTAATTTACCCGATCCTGAGCTGGAGTAGAAATCCTCCTCTGGGCAGCGGCGCTTCGCGGAGCTGAAGTAATTCACTGCGACTCGCCCTTCCTAAGTGGCGGACCGGCAGGTGGGGACGCCAGACACGTCGCAACGCGAATCACATGCTACAGCGGGCGCGCGTGGGTTCCCGAGGCAAAAACATGCACCTGAGTTCATACATATCGAATCGGAACGCAGCCCAGCGTGATGAGTTGAGGCTGGCTGCGCCTTTCTGTTTTCCCCAGAGTCGCACAACATACAAAGCCATGTGCTAATGCAGTATGAGGGCCGAGATGTCAGACGGTGAGTAATTGCGGACATAAAGGTGCTTTGAGAAATTGCTTGTCAAACAATTTGGTGTTTTATTAGAAGTAGGTGCTGTGCCATACAAGGGGCGTCAACTGGAAATGCACAAGTTTCCACGGCTGCTTAGAGGTGAGGCGGTTCCTCAGAGTTTGTGGTCCCAGGTTCCCACAGTAATTAGCCGTGTTGGAGCTCGGTCTGCCCTGCCTGCGCGGGACTGGGGCCCAAACACTGCCGCTAATGAGAAAGGAGAGTTTTGCTTCTTTTATTATTTTTTTTTTTTTCCGCTGGATTGGCTTTACGGCAATGTTAAAACTGCAATTATCGCTTGTCATCACAGTGTGTGACAATTGCCAGCCTTTGCTCTGCCCTAAAAAGTAATTTGCAAGCGAAAGTCTGACAAACTCCTTTAGGATTCTAACACGTCCTCGTCTCACCTCCCCCTCTTTATAATTTAAGGACAATTATCAACTATGTAAAGAATAAATCTGCTTTCGAGGCTGCGTGTTAAATTCGTTCTCTGTGTGTGCGCTTACATGTTTGCGGATGTGTCCTTGTGGCTGCTTTACAGTTCTGTGAGTGAATGTGGAGCCGGTGGTGAAGGGAGCAGAATCCCGTGAAGCTCTTTGAGTGTCAGGTAGCAGGATTATTGCCCCAGGCAGCTCCGCAGGCCAGAGGGGGTGGCTGAATCAGGCAGGAGTGCAGGAGGCCTTGAGTTTACATTCAACCGTGCCCTCGTTGTACACAGGAGCAGCTGGAGCTCCATGAGATGCTACCGCAGCCAAACAAAACCACCGGGCTGGTTCTTGGCATTTCTGGAATGATTGTATAAACACACATGCTAAACCTCCCAGTGGGAAAAAAAACACTGTATGTAAAATAACATATTATAAATATTATATAAATAATATATTTTGTCACCAATACACAATCATTAACTCCTCGAGCGGAACGACTCATTTTCCTAGCGGTTTGCTTTGTGATTTGCATACGTGAACGCTTTAGCAAATTATCATAATGTTGCCGATTACAATTTGTAATTTAGACCCTGGTCTAGTTTTGCACTCTTTGATGTTCAGATGCACCTGTTTTGATCTTATCTGTCAGAAGAGCAGGCGAATTCAGAATTCAGCATGGTAGTTAAACTCTCGACAGAAGTTGGTTTCCAGTGAAGCCTGGGTATCCGGCACTTTCCATAAAGTGGGAACAAAATAGGGCATAAAATTTCTGAATTTATTCATGTGTTTATTTAATGGTCAGTCAAAGTGGTTAATCTCAAGAGGTCAAATTAAATTTCTTATGAGCTGATTTATTTTTCCGCCCATTTTCTGCAGTTTTCTAGAAACAAACATTAAAGGAACATCAACATTTATAGACTTTAAAAAGAAATGACACATTTTGTTATTGAAAAACTAGACTAGATTAATGGTGGTTAATCTAAGAAGGTCAACATTTTATATGAGCAGTTTTATTTTCTATTTTATTTTCTTATATAGAATTTTCTATTTTATTGTCTTATATGGGATTTTCTAGCAATAAACTTTTAAATAAAACTTTCAAAATGAGTTAAATTGAAAACAAAAAACACAGTGTTGTGAATGGGTACCATTCCATAACAGGGTCAAATATTTCACTTTCAGAACAAAAATTTACAGATAATGTACTCACCCTGTTGTCATCCAAGATGTGTCTTCTTTTTTCAGTCGTAAAGAAATTGTTTTTTTAAGGAAAACATTTCAGGAATTATCTTCATATAGTAGACTTCTATGGTGCCTGTGAGTTTGAACTTCCAAAATGCAGTTAAAATGCAGCTTCGAAGGGCTCTAAATGATCCCAGCCAAGGAATAAGGGTCTTATCTAGGGAAACGATATATCATTTTCTAAAAAAAAAAAAAAGTTTATATACTTTTTAACCATAAATGCTCATCTTTTCTAGCTCTGCGTGTATTCTGTGCATTCCGGTTCAATACAGTTAGGGTATGTTGAAAAACTCCCATCTCATTTTCTTTTCCAATTTCAAAATTGTCCTTCATCGCTGCAGAAGTACTGACCCAGTGTTTACAAAGTGAACATGCAAAGAAAGTCAAAATCAAAACAAAAAAAATTAGATGGGAGTTTTTTAATCTACTCTAACTGTCTTGAACAGGACTGAACAGAGTACACATGCGCATGGCAGAGCTAGACAAGATGAGCATTTGGGCTTAAAAAGTATGAATTTTTTTTTTTTTTAGAAAGTGATCGATCGTTGCTCTAGATAAGACCCTTATTCCTTGGCTGGGATTGTTTAGAGCCCTTTGAAGCTGCATTGAAACTGCATTTTGAAAGTTCAAACTCACAGGCACCACAGAAGTCCACTATATGGAGATAATTCCTGAAATGTTTTTCTCAAAAAACAATTTCTTTACGACTGAAGAATGAAAGACACATCTTGGATGACAACAGGGTGAGTACATAATCTGTACATTTTTTCATAACATTAAACATTAAACACTGGAAAGCGAAACATGGAGCTGTAATCATAACAGTGTACAAAAATGATTAAAAGCGCTCGTTGTTGTACTGCCTCTAGTGTTCATTTCATTTGGAAATTGCAGTGATATGTAGTGTTTCACGCCTTGCAAAAAAACTTCCTCCATGTACATTTTTGTCATGAGACCAGGTTGTTATTTGATGTTCATGGAGCATTTCACAGCATGATGGGCATGACTGAGCTTTAAAAGGCCTTTGTGTGAGTTTTTAAGTGAAGGGAGTTTAGCAGTGTGACAGAATTGATAATCCTCATGACACAACTTAATCTGGTTTCCCAAATAGATGTCATCTCCCTTCAGAAATGACTTCAATCCATAGTGAAAACACTTTTATTTTTCTCGGAAGAATGTGTGTGCATGTTGTTGTTTCCTGCATTGTTGGACTCTTTTTGAAGTCTTTCCGTATGTTGGTGCACACCAAATAATTTCCATTGTTAATTGATCTCTTGAGGTGTATTTAATAAAAAAAAAAAACAGAGCTATAACTGCTGATTATTGTGAACTTTCAGTGGATATCAGTCTTCCTCCCAAGGCCATGATCAACCTCAGCCAGGCAAAAAGATCAAGCATCTTTGGCTTCTTTATTCTTCGTGTCCTTTTGCGTCTCAAGGTTGGGCTAAGGGGTTTGTAATCGCTTTGAAGTACAGGTTAGTTAAGAAAGAAGCTTCTTCAGAAATCATAAAAGCACATTATGAAGATCAATAAGTACTGTGCAGATTCATGTTTATTTCATTGGGCAAATCCAAGCCATGCAACACACAGAACAGCGATTTCTGCAGTATTCAGGCCTAGGGAGTTGAACTTCTAGAGTGTTTGAATTTTACAGGAGAAAGATTCAGACCATGTCCATCTTTTGAAGAGTAGAGAGGTCTGGGTGGAATTGGAGGCCCTCTGATTTCTCTTGGCTAACAGCTCGGTTTTGAATTTGTGAGTTTTGAAGACTCAGTTGAGAAATCAATCCAGAAATCAAAGTGATTCATGTTCCACTTCTGTCGTGCACGATGTCTTTTGCTTAGAGTGGCAAGGGCCAGGCCAGCCGAACTTATTTTCTGATATGGGAGAGCTCTCGCTCCTCGAAAGCAAGTGCAATTTTGCACAGCATTTTCCAAAACTACTCCCAATCTTTCAAGGCCTTCTTTAGCGGAACAAGTTGAAGTCTTATTTTTGACTGCAGGCCTGAGGACAACAAATCAGCAGTGCGAAAGTGATGCTTTAGTAGGATACTTTCAGTTTTTATTGTTTGTTATAATTTTCGGTACTGGATTAAAACAATGTATACATGTTCTAAACAGTATATATATATATAAAAAGATTTTAATTATTATCTTTTTTTTTTTAAAGCAGCCACTCATCAAGTCTGCAGTTATTTGATCTAAAATACAAGAAAAAAGTAATATTGTGAAATAGTATTACATTTAACATTTAACATAAATCTGAATTTTTAGCATTATTACTCCAGTCTTCAGAGTCATATGTCCTTCTGAAATCATTCTAACATGCTGATTTGCTGGAAACATTAATTTTTATTATCAATGTAGAAAACAGTTTTTGCTGCATAATCTTTTTGTGGAAACCATGATGCACTACAACTCAAAAGTTTAGGGCAAGATTAAAAAAAAATGATATTTAAAAAGTAAATAAATAAATAAAATCCTTTTATTCAGCATGCTCAAAATTGCTCTGACAATCCGTATAACTAGTACAAAAACTATATATTTTAAATAAATTGTGTTCTTTTGAACTTTCCTATTAATCAAAGAATCCTGCGGAAAAAAATCTATCATGGTTTTCACAAGAGCATTAAGATGCAAAAACTATTTTCAACATGGATAATAATATGAACCATTATTAATATTTTAACCACAACGAAAACTGATAATAGCTTTGTACCAATCAGCATATCAAAATGATTTGTGAAGGATCATGTGACACTGAGGACTGGAGTAATAAAGCTGAAAATTCAACTTTGCCATCACAGAAAGAAATACAATTTTAAAATGTATTTAAGTAGAAAACAGTTCTTTTAAATTGTAAAAATATTTTACAATATCCCTGCTTTTACTGTGTTTTTGATCAAATAAATGCAGCCTTGGTGAGCACTTTTTTTCAAAAACATTAAAAAAATTATGAGCTATTTTAACAATGCACACTTTTTTGTGAGCCGAGAAGAAAACCGTTACAACCGCTACATTAATCTGCCACCTGTTTCTGTACCTGAGGTAGCTGCTCACTTCGCTCATCTCACGTTGATGTAAAGCACAGGAATGTTCGAAGAATAACAATGAAGTAATCTTGTTTCCTTTGGCTTTTGACCAATTTCACCATACCGTTGGAGGCTTATGACACGCAATTTCTAAACACCTCTGAAGCGCTGTGGTAAAGTAGTCCTTTGACAACAAGACAACAGAGCTGATTGCCTCTTGCACAAAAGGCTCCTCCATTTCTCGCTCTCTCTCTCTCTGTCTTTCTCTCTGGAGGTGGTAAGGATGCTAGAGGGCCGTTTTTTTAATGAGCTGTAGCATCAGCAGCACTCAGGCATAAATTGCTGACACTGTTTACTGCAGGCGTTTTGCTCCTCTCAGCTGACCCTTTAGCTTCCACAGCCACAGTTAAATAAAGCTGCTTCTGCTCTTCCACAGGTAAGATATTCAGACAGCATCTAAATCCAGCTCATAAAGTCTAGATTAGTTCACCATTCGATTCATCGAGGATGAGCATAAAAGATAAGTGAATATTCTCTGTATTTAAAAACCGAGCATATTTACTTTCATAGCAAATGTCTCACGTTTTATTGTGGATAATTCATAACAACTCATTTTTCTTGCTACTTTCTTGCTACATAATTGTTAAAAAGTTTAGTGTCTGTAGGATTTTTCCATGTTTTTGAACAAGGTTTCTTATGCTCACAAAGGCTGTATTTATTTTATGAAAAATGTAACAGTAAGATTTTAAATGTTTTTAAAAGAAATCTCTTCTGCTCACCAGGCCTGCATTTTACTTGATCCAAAGCACAGCAAAAGCGGTAATATTGTGACATATTTTTACTATTTAAAATAACTTTCTATTTGAATATATTTAAAAATATAATTTATTCCTGTGATCAAAGCTACATTTTCAGCATCATTACTCCAGTCTTCAGAGGCGCATGATCCTTCAGACATCATTCTAATATGCTGATTTGCTGTTCAATAAACATTTCATGTTATTATTATTATTATTATTATTAATTATTTAAAATAGTAGAGTACTTTTTTTCAAAATTCCTTGATGACTAGATTTTGTTTCAAGCAAGGATGCTTTAAATTGATCACAAGTGATGATAAAGACATTTATAATGTTACAAAAAAATTCCATTTCAGATCAGTGCTGTTCTTCTTTTTATTCATCAAAGAAACCTGAAAAAAATAAATAAATCTACTGCTGTTTTCCACATGATAATAATAATAGATGTTTTTTGAGCAGCAAATCAGAATATTAGAATGATTTCTGAAGATCATGTGACTGGAGTATTTATGTTAAAAATTCAGCTTTAAAATCACAGGAATAGATTACATTTTAAAATATATTCAGATAGAAAACAGTTATTTTAAATATTAAAACTATTATTATTTTTTTTTTTTTACTGTTTTTGCTGTACTTTGAATCAAATAAATGCAAGCTTGGTGACCAGAAATTACTTCTTTAAAAAACCTTAAAAATCTTACTGTTCAAAAACTTTTGACTAGTAGTGTACAGTGATCTATAAAAGCATTAATGTTTAAAAGTTTGGGGTCTTTAGGATTTTTTTTTATATGTTTGAACAAGGTTTCTTATGTTCACAAGGGCTGCATTTAGTATTTTCTTCTATATAATCTATAATGGATTTTTAAAAAAGAATTCTGTTATTGTATATACCACTAGAAAACTGAATGCTTGTGCTCTGTGGACACAAGAAACCATTTCTCTTCAACAAGACACTTCACACTTCCTGAAATGATACCCTGGGAAATCAATTTCATGCAAAACTCCTAAGAACCCACCTTGGTATATATGTTGCAGTATTACTCCAAGCTTGAGTCCCTATCAGATAAGCTTTTTTTTTTTTTTCTTGGGTAACTTTTGCAGTAGGTTTCTAAAGGGCAGTAATACAATAAACCCAATCAATCTTACATGTTGATCTTGTAAATAACTTCCCCGTCATCTTGCTCTCGCTCTCATTCTCGCTTGGTTTCTTTTCTCTGAGAGCGTTCAATGCCTTGCCTGCATGCTGTTTTTCTCTCCCTTTGTTACGCTCAGAATTGACGTCTTCTGGGAGTGATATTTAAATCTGTGTCCAGGAAATGGAACCGCAGGAATCCAATAACAAAATTCATTTGTCTAGATTTGACTTGGGGTGCTTTGCCCACTGCGAGGGGATGCGCCAAAGCTCTGAATGTAATGATTGGATTTATTTATCTATTTGTGGCTCTCATTAGAGGTGTCCGTGGATCCTAGAGCCCCTGCTGTGGATATTGGTCTGCTTTCATGAAACACAACTGCTGGGTCTCATAAACAAAAGATGCTGTGATGCCTCGGATGGAGACGGTGATGTGTATTTATCGTTTTGCATCTGTTTGTTCGTATGAAGATTTTCAAAATGTGGATAAAACGGCAAAAGTCCTTTTACGTAAAGGTCATGCATTACAAAAGCACTAAATCACTTGCATTCATTCAAAGTGGCACACATGCAGGCCTGCCTTTCAAACACAGTTCTAGAATAATGTGAATAAAAACAAGTCTTTCGAAAGACTCCTTTAAAAAACATTCCATATTAACTCTTTGATTAGTCTGAGTCCAACACAAAAGCTCTGAAAGCAGTGCTGTTCCTTAGTTGTGATTTTCTTCACACTATGTGGGAGAGTCTGGACAACATCTTTGTTCAACTTTCACATATTCAGACAGGTCGGCGGTGAGAATGACTTCTAAACGCTGCCACTTTTGGAAGTTATTGCAGATGCATAATATTTACATTCCCGCTCCTCTGTAACCTAAACTTTTAATGAAGTTTGCAAGTTATCATAAACTTTGAATGTATTTATTACTTTGTCGCTGGAGGACTGTCTGTGACATTTCATCATTGTCCACTGTCAGTTTCATAAGTATTTGAAATGCCAGGGCAACTCTGAAGATCACTCAAAAACACTGAATAAATGTGGGAATTATTGCCTGCATTCTTCTCCTGGCTCCCACTCCATCCTTCATTGAAATAATAGTTCATAAAAATGTGGTCATTACTTGCTCTCCATCATTTGTCAACATTTATGCTATGATTTTCCTATTTATGTTGAACAGAAAAGGAGATTTTTAGCAGAATGTTTACACTGCTCTTTTTACAGTGAATGGGACAGATGTAGTACAGCTTTGTCAAAATATCACTTGATTCGTCTTCATATGCCATATTCGAATAAACACAAATGAAGTTTGACAGCTGTGGTTGAGGAAAATAAGTTGTGAACAATGACTCTTGATGAAATTTCTGTCTGTCGATATGACTTTAAAAGACTTTTTTCTGGAGCTTTAAAAAATGGAATATTCTGTATTACATATTCAATGATGGAAAGATCATACGGGTCAATAATGCCTTAAAGGGAACCCTGGTTATTGAGACTTGTATACCTTAATATAACGTAAATGATGCCTCTTACTGAAATATGTAGTTGAAAGCCCATGAAAGATTTACGTAAATTAAAAATCCACATTGTTTTTTTTTTACATATTTTGGACTGTGGAAGGTGCCATTCTTTTGTTGACGTCAAGTGGTTGCACTCGTTGAGCGACTGGTGCTATCTGTTGATATTTTTATCACAGTACAACTCCGAATATACAATTCGGAAAATAAAATACTGATACGATGACCACAGCTACTGAAAGAGCTTACAGGTGAATGGATATAAGCATCAACATGTTTACATCCTGCCAGGATGGCATCTAGCATTTCTTTTCTCTGCTTTTTGTAAGCTCTTTTAGGAGCTGTGGTCTGCTAAAAGCCTCAAAGGCATCAGGGCTAAAGTGGAAAGAACAAAGACGCTGGTCTTTAGGAAGTTTTATTCATCCACATTTATCTTCTCATTCTTTTCTGCTAGGAAAGCAGTGAAGACGTACATCGCTTCTCTTGCTGCCCTTTGATTGAAAATGTCAACCGAAAGCCGCACTGTGTGGCAGTATTTAATTTTCTGTTGTGTTAAAAGTAGCAACAGGTAGCACCTGTCGCTCACAGAGTGAAACTGTTTCAAGTCATCAAAATAATGGGGCCACCCATAGTCCAAAATATGTATAAATTGATGTCGATTTTTTAAATAACATAAATATTTCATGGGTTTTCTACTACATATTTTAGTAAGAGACATTATTTCTGTTACATTACAAGCCATAAAAGTTAATACCCGGGGTTCCTTTTAAAGATTTTCAAAAGTTCTCAACTATTTGAATGCAACAAGCTAATTAGTGTCACTTACAAACTACAGTGAATAGTGTATGTCAAAACCTTCAACAAAAGACAAAATTAAGCACAGATGCTAAAAATAATAGCAATTATTTTTAATTTCATGGATGAGTGCCTTTACACCACTGTTTAAAAGTTTGGGTTGATGTTTTTAAAAGAAGTTACCTAGGCTCCATTCATGTGATCAAAAAACAAATAGAAGTACACTTTTAAATAACTTTTGTAATTTAATATATTTAAAATGTTATTTATTCCAAAGCTGAAATTTCAGCATCATTACATTCGTTTTTAGTGTCAGATGGTCCTTCAGAAATCATTCTAATATGTTGATTTGGTACACAAGAACATTTCTTATTAGTATTAATTAGTGCTGTCAGTTTAACACGATTAAAATATTTTAACGCAGTTAACGCGCTGGCCTCACCCCCAGACCTGTACATCATCTTATATTTCATAAAATTGACTGTTGACAAATATGATGCAGGGCAACAACTTCATAAATGCAGTTATGCCCAAAAATTCAAGATACTGGGGCAAAAATGTTCCTGCATGAGTTGTTTCATATTTATATATATATCACATATCACACAGTATCACACGGGCAGGAAGCGCAATATGATATGAGTGCTGATTTTGTATCACAATCTAAAATGTGATTTTATACAGCAGTTCAGTAAATAAGAAGTTTGATATTGTGTTATATTTTAAACACAATTTTGCAGAGAACATAATACCTTTGAAGCCATAGCAGAATTGTTGCGCATCTCCGTGCAACACAGCGACAGTGTTAAATTCTGAATGAATCCGTGTTTTGAATGAATCATATGAACCAATGATTCAAAGGCCCATTCATAAAGAGAGCCATTCACTTTATTCCTGAATGAATCACCCGTTTGAACGAATCAAATATATGATTCATATAGACATATACTGCCACCTCCTGGCAGATTTAGTTTTGTATTTAGATTATCATTTCATAAAAAAAAGTAATGATAATAAAAACATTAAAGGGATAGTTCACCGAAAAATTTAAATTCTGTCATTTACTCACCCTCATGTTGTTTCAAACCTTTCTTCTGTGGAACATAAAAGAAGGTATTTTGAAGACCATTCACAAAGCTGTTCTGGTTACTAATGACTTTTATTGTATGAACAGAAAAATACTGAGATGTTTCTCAAATTATCTTCGTTTGTGTTTCATAGTTTACGTTAGGCCTAAATGTTTGTGTAATAAATTTATGCTGAATCAAATAAAATATTTCTTTCTAAAGCTACAATTCGAAATGTCTACTTGATACTTTCTCATTTAATACAAAAATAGCTTTAAATAATCTTTTGGGTATTTTCACAGTCAAATTTATTTTGCGATTAATTTGATTAATTGAAACATCATGTAATTAATTACATTAAACATTTTAATCTACAGACAGGCCTAGTACCAATGTAGAAAGTTCGAAAGAACAGTATTTTGTAACATTATAACACCATATAACCAAAAGCACATTTTATTAAGAACGTTTTTCATGTAATGCTTTTCTCTCCATCTTTATGTGTGTCTTGGCTGTGTCTACTTTTATTACTCCCAAGAAATTTCAGGTGAAATCTCAGAAACAAAGGTGAAATTCAAATGAAACACAACTGAGAACTCCATTAAGCCTGCTGCGCAAACAAAAGTAAGTAAGTTTTAAGGCTAAGCTTTTTCAACAGAACTAAAATCAAGTGTGAGAATTGGTGTTAACTTGAAGAAGCAAAATTAGACAGCAACATACAAAGAGAAAATATATGCTTGGCATCTCAGCTGTGTTACAGCGCCATCCCGCAGAAATCCTGCCACATCAGTGGAAGGCCAAGCGCTATTTATGAAAGATGCACCTCGCCGTGCAGCACTTTATTGAATTTAAGACAAAAATCGACCAAAGTGGTCTCGGGAGATGCGCAAGGCTCCTCCGTTTCTCTGATGTGTCAACTGTTTTCACATTAAAAGACCAAAAAAGGTGAGGGAAAGTGACTGTTGAAAGGACTAGATGTTTATTTCTCTGAGAATCTTCTGTGAATATTTTCTCAGAGAAATACATATTCGCTTTCTATTGATGCTCTTATCCGCTTCCCCCGTACGGCAAAAAATAACTCCGTCTGTCTCACTCTGCAATTTAATGAGAAAGGTAACACATACTTTTCACCTCCCGTATTGAAGACTGCTTACCTTCAGGGCACTTTTTCATTTGCACCTCATTCTATTAGACTTCAAGGTGAACAGCCGTCTGCGAGCGGCCGTTCCGGGGCTCCGCCGAACCTGTCACCCGGCGCCGGTGCGGTTCGTCGTCGGGAAAGTTATTTTGCCTGCTAAGCCGAGTTTCCGTGAGCGAGAGCGGAGTTTGAGGAGCTTCGGCTGCTAGCCGCCAACTGATTTATGGTGCAGATGCTGCAGTCTTGTGGATCTCAGCAGTGTCATGTTCAGCTTTCCTAACTGTGAGGCACCTACTCGTACTTCTGTGTGTCACTGCACTTTATTAAGGATTCCAGTGACATAAAGTTGAAATTTATAGATTTATTCTTCAAAGTGAGTTTTGGGAGTTGGAGTAGATTTACTAGAGCCATAATAATGATCCTCAAGTAAAAGGCTGTTTTTTGTACATCCTCTGGCAGGAGCAGCCAGCTCTGACAAATTGTATTTGATGATTTATAATTGTGACCTCCCTCGTTCATTCTTTCTCTCTCTCCTTTCTGTTTTAGGAAGCTGCGTTGTGTTTATCCAGCAGCCCCATGACCTGGTGGTGGTGGCCGGGCAGCCTGTGACCCTGCCATGCTCCATTACTGGATATCATGGCATGGTGCTGTGGGTTAAAGACGGTCTCGCTCTGGGGGTCAACCGAGACATGTCAGGTAAGAACTTTTGCTGCAGTCTGTTTCGTATCCTAACCTGTGGTGAAATAACTCGGCCTCTTGTGGCTTGTCCCTGTTTGTTAGTTGCTTGCATATACGCTTGATCGCATATGCGAAGTTGGTTGATTTACATAATTGCAGTTGATTTCTAATTTAATATAATTACATAATTGCAATTTATGTGTATAAAGTATAAGAAAGTACAATCAGTGTCTATCAAGTCTAGATTGAAACAGTTATAAATCTTTTCTCTGCTTTGTCATTGTAAAACAAAAACTTGGCCTTCAATTTTTTCCAAGAGGCGGCTTGAATCATTTAGAGCTTGATATGAAAACAATGTCTGTAATGGAGTAAGATAGAGAACTCTGTTTAACTTTAATAAATCATTTGCACTACCATTCAAAAGTTTTCTTTGTTCTCACTAAGCCTGCATCAGGGTTATTATAGTTAACTAAAACCATGAAAAGACAAAAACGAATAAAAACAAAAACACAGCTAAAACTTAAAAATGAAATAAATAAATAAAAACTAATTCAAAATATTGATTCAAAACAGTCTAAGTTATACTAACATAACATTGGGCTGTGTTTATGTGATCAAAAATGCACTGAAAAGGGTAATGTGAAATGTTATTGCAATTTAAAATAACAGTTTTCTATTTTAAAATGCAATGTATTCCTGTGATGCAAAGCTGAATTGTCAGCATCATTTCTCCAGTCTTTTGATTTGAAATACAAATCACTTGTAAAGTTGTAAATTTGCATCTTTGCATCTTTGCTGAATAATGAAAAAAGAATCTGTAACACTTTAGAATAGGGAACACTTATTCACTATTAACTATAACTTTTCCCTCAATAAATAATTTGCTGCTTATTAATAGTAAGATAGTTGTTAAGTTTAGGTATTGGGTAGGATTAGGGATGTAGAATAAGGTGATGTAGAATAAGGCATTAACTTGTGCTTAATTAGTACTAATAAATGGCTAATATTCTAGTAATATGCATGCTAATAAGCAACTAGTTAAGACTACTTTTATTTTAACCATAAAATAAAGTGTTACCAAAATTTCTTACTGGTTTAGTCATATAAACATTGTTTTTCATTTTTGTCTGCATGCACTTTTCTTTAGCAACCGTTCTTTAACAAAAAAAAAAAAATCATTAAGTGTGAAGCACCAGATCAGCGATTATAGCTAGGCCCTATGAAATGCTTTTTGAAAAAATTAAATGAAAATTAAACAAATTTTATTTTTGGCAAATAATGGGGATTTACTATTACAATTAAAGCATTAAAGAAATATATGATTATTCCTTAAAATTATGTTTTAATCATTTTAGTAGTAGTAGTAGTAGCGGTAGTAGTATTACATACATTCTACTGCAGTAGTAAACAAAACCGCGTATCTGTGCCATTTCATTAACACAGAGACATGCTGAATTCATATTTAAATAGTCATTTTGGGGCTAAATATTTACAAATACTAGTCCATATTGCGATTTGATTTAAGTGTACTGATCTACTTTTGATTAATTCATCCAAACTTTGACAAATTCCGTGACATTCCTTGTTAAACTATAAATTTTTATGACTGGATTCTGTGATTCCATTCACTTTTCCCTCAAATCATAGGGCCCTATATATCTGTCTGAGATGTTTGAATACCTGTTGCGTTTAGTAGAGTAGTAGTTTGCTGCTCTTAACCTTGGGTCATGCATGTTTTATGGCCAACAGTTGCTGCTGTGTCAGTCAGAGGGTTTTTGTTTTTTTTGTTTTTCTTACTTTTGGACTGTTTTGGCCTCCCCAACAAAAACAAAAAAACAATGAGATGATGATAAGATGTTTTACAGGAAAATGGTGCCTTATCTTTTCAAATGATCAGAATTACTCAAAAACAGTATGTACACTGACAGAAGAATTTAACTTTTGTTTGGCTGGAACAACTACGAGGTCAGAAGCGAAGCACAAAAGGTTACACAGCACCCATCTTAAGTGTGTAAAATATTAATACAGTGAACACCATGAAAGTATCAAAATGTGTACATCCAAAATGTTATATTGAAATGTTAGCTCATTTCCGCCATGATTTTATATGTAAAACACTGGTTTGCTTTGCTCTGTTTGCAGTGCAAGTCAAGATATTCGCTGCTCAAAACATCCGCACGTCTCTGCAAGATCTGTTCGTATCATTACAGAGACGTTGAATGCCTTAGACATTTCTTTGTCTCGTCTTTTCTCCAGTAAGACACTATAATACAAGGACAACAGCCCATTCTGTCACTTTGTGAATGCCTCCCCTGACATTTTCTTACCTAGCAGCCTTGCAGCTTTTTTCCCACCACTAACTTTTCCTGATTGTTGTGAAGGTTTTCCTGTTTGTTTCAGAAAGTGCCTGTCAAAAGTACCGTCAGACTGAGCAAAGCAAAGCAACAATCGAGAATTAATTGCATTTCTATCATTAATTAAGGCAAGCACTTCATCATCCGCAGAACCCCAGAGAGATGCGCCGCAAGTGCAGCTGTTTTACATTCACACGACGAGGTTTACAAATTAATTTCTGGGAACGGATTGAAATGTTCTCAGAAAACTTCTCACTTATGCAAGGCCAACCTTTAGGTTTAAGTTTGCAAAATCAGTTCGGCGTGTTTTGTAAATCACAAACAAATCAGATGTGATTACCAGACTGGCTTTCTTCACTACGCCACATTTACTGACTGTTTTGTTTGCAGTGGACTGTCAGATTAAAAGACGAAATGCAAAACAAACTTTAGTCTGATTCAAATTCACTGCACAATCATCCCTTAAGCTTCAATTTGGTGAATGTTGCTTCCAAATTTGCTTCAGCTTGCTTGAGAAGTTGAACTTATTAGCTCTTTGAAATATTTATTGTGTAACGAAGCATAATTCAATGATTTATTCACATATCTAACTTAAAGAACAGCGATCAGATCCTATTTAGCTAACGTTAAACATAATTGCCAGATTGAGAGGTCATTAACACTAACAATAGTTGCTGATTGTGTTCACGTACGCACTTCAAGAAACGAGCAATTAATATCTGAACATTGAGCTTTTAGCTGAGGCCTCGTTTAGTTCTCTCGTGATGTGTGATTTTAAACTATATACTTTACCAAGAAAGGATTTTCATTTTGGACGGCGGTTTCTCCAGAAGTTAGTCATTTTTAGCCGTGGCCCCAGGCAGCGTTTAGTCATGGACGGCGCTCTTTAATTGAGCCTCTCAGGGCTTGAATTTCCTTTCCACTGCGTCTTTCTTTCTCCAAGCGTTTAGAAGTGTCCAGGGACTCTTGGATATCATTGCACCGTAGTACAATCGAGTACAGAGCTGTGATACTTAACCGACAGTGGCAACCGGACAGTCTCGCTTCAAAGCGGATGTGAAAACGCCACTCGCTAAAGTGTATAACAAAGTAGAGCGCTGGCGTAAACGGATACCAGTGTGTTCAAAGCAGCTCTGAGCCTACTGATTGTTTCGAACGAGAACAACTTGTGTATTTTTACAAGTCGTTATTGGGTTTTTCTCAAATCCGCCTTATGTTTCATCACCTGCAGTTTCACACTGACGAAATGACACGTCCTGCGATCAATATGACATGGATATCTATATCTTTTCAGGGCTCGTGTCCTCAAAGCTTGAGAAGTTACAGATTTTGTGTCAGCGGGGCTGAGGCGAACATAACGCTTGATTAGGATGCCCGTCCGTGTATCTCTCCCCCTTCAGCTTTCGCGTTCGCTCGCTCCGAGCTTTGATCTGCCTCCTTTCAGGCAAGTTTCAAGCATGCTTCCATCCATTGGAGTGTCAGTGAGATGCCCACAGTGTGATAAATCCATGTCCCAGCTCTCTATCGCAGCTGCTATTGATCCAACATGAAGCCGAATCCATTTCGTGGGATTCATTACCTTTAATAGGGTCATTTCACATTGTTTCTTCTAATTGACAGCCATTGTCTGAAGCCGTCCAGTCAAGCATATTGGGGAATTCATCAGAGCTTTATTGAGGCGCCTGTATGCCTCAATAATCCCTAATGAAAACAGCTCTTAAATAAAAGGCAAAAGAAGATCCAGTGGCAGGAAACCTGAAGGCAGTAATGACACTATCGATTCCTAATTCGGGGCTTATTACCAGATAGCAGAGGACAGCCAAACAGTCTTTAATATAAAGGATCACCAGGGTTTCAGAGACATGCCATGATAACTGTTTACAAGATCATGTTCAGATTTAAACGTGCTCCAGGCTGCGATCTGTTTTCTGATATGAGCAGATTAACTAAAAATGAGACATCTGTCTTGAGTAAAGCATCATGTAGCAATTTTGTTGTTCCAATTTTTTCAAGCTACAAAGGCTCCATTTATCATTTATTGAAGATGCCATATTCTACACTTTTGTAGTCATTGTTTTTTTTTTCTTTTTCTTGAAGGCCACTTTTTCATTTTTATAAGCATTTCATTTTCATAATTGCCATTCAGACATTTAGGGTCAGTTAGGTTTGTTTATTTGTTTGTTTAAAGGAGAAGTTCACTTCCAGAACACAAATTTACAGATAATTTACCCCCTTGTCACCCAAGATGTTCATGTTTTTCTTTCTTCAGTCGTAAAGAAATTATATTTCTTGAGGAAAACATTCCAGAATTTTTTTTCCATATAGTGGACTTTCTATGGTGCCCCCAAGTTTAAACTTCCAAAATGCAGTTTAAATGCAGCCTTATATGACTCAAAATGATCACAGCCGAGGAAGAAGGGTCTTATCTAGTGAAATAGTTAGTCATTTTTTAAACAAATTGACAATTTATATACTTTATAATTATATGCGCATGCGTAGTTTGTGTAATCCAGGTCACTGTAATATTGTGAAATTTGTCTTGATATTATCATGGCCACATGACGATATGAAACAATAGGTCACTACAAAGTGTAGTCTTTAAAATATATTTAAACTACTTATTCTAACATAAAGGGTCTTTAAAGTTGTGTGTTTGGGCCGTTATGACAGTATCTGTCAAATTAACTAAAACCAAATCAGTTTGTGATCCGGTGTTTTTAATGCCTCAGAACGTATCCGTTCACACTGAATGAATGCAGTGAACTCATTTATGGCATGCACTGTGAGTTTAGCACACGTTTGGAAACGCAATGGCCACCAGTTATGCTTTATTTTCATGGCAGATGATTACTCCATTTCACTAGATTTGTAGTGAGGTGTGTTTTCAATGAAGCTAGATTTTTCCTTCAAAACAAAAGCTCTACTGCTCAAAAGCTTTAAATGGATAACATTTCTGCAGTCCAAATTCAAAATATCCACTTCAAGAGTAGAAATTAAATTAATTGTAATTTCCCTACTGTAGTGTAAAGCAAAAATAATATATATAGCATTTGTTTTACAAAATGTGGCTATTACTGTTATTGTTGTTACTGTATTGTCATTATTATATTCAAATTTGTTTGGCTTCCTAAAATACTGGTGTGAATGTAATTTAGACTGAGACAGTATATCACAAATTAAAGAGGGTTGAGTCCCCTTTGAAGTTCAGGTAAAAGTCAATTCACTGACTTTTTTTCTGACTTAAGTTTTCTTAGTTAAGGACATGGGTGGGAGCTCTTAATTTTGATCTCTCAAAGAGCATTAGATACAATCATTTAACTTTTAAATGTACTGAATTTAAAATTTTTTCCATATCTTTATTTGTCTTTTTTTTAATATTGCAATAAATATTGTATATTGGACTTCACATCACGATATTATCGTAGCATGAGGTTTTGATATTGTTACATCCCTACAATTTAACATAACTTTTTTCTATTTTAGTATATTTTAAAATTTAATTTATTCCATTGATGCAAAGCTAAATTTTCAGCATAATTGCTTCAGTCCTCAGTGTCACATGATCCTTCAGAAATTACTCTAATATACTGATTTGCTACTCAAGACACATTTATTATCATTGTTAAAACAGCTGTGCTTCTTAATATTTTTGTGGAAACTGCAATAGTTTTTTTCTTTCAGATTTTTTTTAATGAATATAAAGTTCAAAAGAACAGAATTTCTTTGGAGTAGAATTCTTGATCTTTTTTGGTCCATTTAAAGCATCCTTGATTAATAAAAGTCTGAATTTCTTAAAAAAAAAAAAAAAACATCTTACTGACCCCAGACTTTGGATTGGTGTATATGAGTATATCTGCAACCCTGCTATCTACAACCCTATTTTATCATCCATTGTACTCTGGAAAGGTGTGTGGATCCTTGGACAAAGTCATTTTATACTAAATCAATAAGCATAAATGCTCTTTCTTTCAATCAGATGCCTTTAAATAAACACTTAACTATTAATCAGTCTTTTCAAACCGGTGTAAAGCATATTTATGATATGGTATTGTGCAGCAGTTTGATCTGTGAATATATTTATGTCACAAGTCAAGATGAATATTTATGTTGCGAGGTTTAAGTACCACATACTGAATTTATTTATGTTTTTCCTTTCATGACTACAGTAAATGTGACTGGAGATCATTCAAGGCCAACTCTAAATAGGCCTTGTTTCTTATTGTGCAGTGAAATATTGGCCTTTTTGTGCATTTCTAATATTTTATCCATTTATGCGACTTCCAATTTAACAATGCTACAGCACAAAGTGTAAATCGCAACAAAACTCATAACAACAAACATACCAATTAAACTGGATCTTTTACATAACAAATATGCTCAGGGTAACTTCAGGGCTCGAGGGCAGAAATTTTAGTGCTTGTAAAGCAGATTTTTTTTTTTTTAAAGTTAATATGCTGTTTCTGTTTCATATTTAACCTTGTGTTTCAGGTTATCCACGCTACGATGTGATTGGGGACCATAGCAAAGGAGAATATCACCTATTGATCCAAAGGACCGAACTGACCGATGACGGAAGCTTTGAGTGTCAAGCCATCCAGGCTGCTACCAGATCTCGACCTGCTCGACTCACAGTTCTGGGTCAGTGTCACCTACACCGGCAAACAGTCAGATAGAAAGATCTTCACAAAGAGCTTCACTTTTTGCTTCTCTTTTCTAATTGAAACCTTTTTTGCACGAGTGCAGATAGACGGATTGATGGATGAACCGACAGACAGTCAGACAAATCAATACATACTTTAACTAGAATAGCACTCGAGCAGGAAGAAGTAAAAGAAAGCAAGGCCCTCAGAACAAGAAAGCATGAAAAAGCACCGCCTCTGCAATACTGTGAATGTAGACAAGAACAAAGTCAATCTCTGAATCAGATAAATGTGTGATATTCTGAAATCAGGGCTAATCAGCTTTAATAAGACACATTAGATATGTTTTCGATCGATAGAGGCCCTGACACAAATGCATTGCGTCAGCTTAGCTCCCAGGCAGCCCGACTCTGCCTGATTATCATTATCGATTTCTTTTTTTCCTTTGTTAAAACTATGATATATTCCAGAGGAATAAGTTCATTACGCCAGCCTCGGAGTAACAGCATTTTAAACCAGTAATCTGAGTCTAGACGCTTAAAGCCGAGCAAAGATGCCTGCGATTCTAGGTCCATTAAAATGATTAATTATAGATGAGAGGCCGCTCATTTGTTTTTATTTTTTGCTGGTCCGGTGGCAGCAGAGACAAATCATCGTGCTCCCCAGGGCAGAGCCATTAGCCTGACATGTAATCCCACACAAACTGGCTTACTTCTGAAAAGTTGCATACAAAACCGCAAGCGGCTCCTGAGCGAGGTAATGAACCTCGTGTAGGGACTCCGTCACCGTCAATCCCCTGTCACCTCCCTCCCGAGGGGGACGACGGCGCGTGACCACAATCAGATGCGCTGTTTGGTTTCGTTCGCTCTCTTTCTCTGTCTCCCTTCTGACAGCAGAGATCTAGAGTGGTCTTTGCAGCCTGATTGGATGCCTGGCACGTGAAGTCTCAAACCTGTCTTTGCCACTTACGGAGAAAAATGGCTGTGGAGGCTTTTTCCCGACTTTGGCTTTGAAGCTTGGTGTTTGGGTGTAAGTTCAGGGCTGCGATGCATTAATATGCCTAGGTCTCAATTCGCGCTACGCCAGTGTGCAGCGGTCACTAAATGGCGTCTCCGGTCCCCCGCGGAGCCCTCATGCAAATTCCGAGAGAGTTCACACTTTCTTTTATTCTCTTTCAAGCGGCACGGCTTCGCAATAAGGCTCTCGAACAATCAGTCTCGCTTTCGGACGCACGCTTCCGCAATTACACGAGCGCGAACTCGGCAGCGGGAGGCCGGCTGACCTGCCAGAGTGACATTTGAACTTTGAACAGCCGTAGGAGAGTTGTGGGGTAACCCAGTTTGCTTTGTGGTGGCCAGGCTGCTGAATAAGACATGAGATGGGGTTGGTACACATTGCTGAAGAAGGACCCCTGAGGCTAATTAGATCCAAGGAATTCCCCTAAAGCCAAGGCGAGAAGCTGGAGAGAGAGCGAGAGCCGCGCCGCAGCAACTCAGTGAACCGTGGGGAGAAACCCGAGCCACTTCCAAAGGTCACCATTGTTTAAAAAGAGCTACTGCAGTGTTTCTGTAAGCTCTCAGCATTTGTTCTGCACATTGTCTTCGGAGTTAAAGAGCTTGTGCGATTTGGCTGCTTTCAGACTTAATTAGAGGCTTTCTTTTCTTCTTGACGCAATTTGATGCGAATGAAAACAAGGCTATGTGGAACAAAAGTACAGTTCGTTCAATGTGTCAAACTGTCTTAAAGTCAACATACAAGCAGAATTGACCCATTCACTTTTCCTGGTCTTATTAGAAACAATCTGCTGGTTATTTCAAAGAGAAAAGTTTGAAAATGACTTGCTCTCTCTCACTGAATTGACTTGTTGCTCTTTTGATTCAACACCTGCCCTCTAAACACCTCCAGTCTGGTATGTATAGTGCAAATGTATCACTATACAATCAATTCACATTGACAAAATCATGTTCAATCCTACATTATTTCCCGTTAATATGAATATTCAGCATGCCTTATTCACAAAACACAACCAGAACAAATTTGTAATACAAAAAAGTAAGACAAATGAATTGATAATTACATAAATCAATGCATTCTTTCTGTCTTTATTTTGGTTTGTAAACCCTAATTCAACAAAAACCTAATATGCATGCTGTTTAAAAGTGTTTTTTTATTTATTTTAAAGTAGTGCTGTCAAACGATTAATCGCATCCAAAATAAAAGTTTTTGTTTACATAATGTATGTATGTGTACTTTGTGTATTTATTATGTATATATAAATATACACACATGCATGTATATATTTAAGAAAAATATATTTATATATTAAACAAATATAAATATATACAGAGAAATGCATGGAAATATTTTAAAAATATATACTGCATGTGTGTGTATTTATATACATAATAAATATACACAGTAATCACCCAAATATTATGTAAACAAAAACTTTTTTGGAAAAAATTTTGAAAAAATGTCACATTTTCCACCGAAATATTAAGGAGCACAATTGTTTTCAATATTGATAATAAGAACAAATGTTTCTTGAGCAGCAAATGAGCATATTAGAATGATTTCTGAAGGATCATGTAAGAATTAAATTACATTAATAAAATATATTAAAATAAACAGTTATTTTAATTATTTTACTGTTTTTACTGTATTTAAATAAATAGAGACTTTTTTTTTTTTTTTTACAAAAACATTACCAAATTACTAACCCAAACAACCCCTTTGAACAATAATGTAGATGTGCTAAAAGCCACAAAACTCTCTTTCTGAATCTACTTATGCAGTCACGTAACATTAATTAGGCCTACATGTGAACTTCTCAGACTAGTAGTAGGAAAAGCTAGTGGATTAAAGCTTTGTACGAGATGTTATCCTCTGCCTTAAGAGCATGTTGAACAAGCCACGTTAACCCGTCCCCGAGGGAGACAAACATCAGTCCTAATGAGAGGAGACGGCAATTACTTGTAGTCTTTCAAAGAGGCTGTTCGGTTCCTCCTCTTCATGGATAAGTCAGGGATCATCACCCGATTCTCAGAAAACTAGAATAGAGAGGTGGCGAAAAGATTCCTGTTGTCTTCCCCCCCCCTTTTTTTTAACGGATTTCTCACCCTTTCGCAGCAAGCTAACTCACCCAGCCCTGTCCAAATACGTTCCCCGTCTCCTCATGTTAATGTCAGCACCAGCACTGGCCGCAAAAAGGCATATCGCAGCCAGACCGAGAACAGAGAAAGCAAACAATGCTGTGATGAAATTGAAAATGCAGAGTTCACAGATACAGGTCTCAACCCGAATAACAGCCAAATGCCATTGTTTGCTTTTTTTTTTTTCTTCCCCCACTACATAGCACCCTTGGTTTTAAATGCAAGAATTATCACCTCAGTCTGCAAGTGCAGTTGGTGATATGAATTTTTCAAAATGTATTGAAGTTTGCAACAGCTGGTCCTCATTTCAAATGTTACACTTTGTTGAAGAGGCAGCAGGCATGCAGCAACATCTGCATCTCGTAGAAATGTGAATTCACAGACAGGTACATCATGCTACTATGTCACAGCAGAATAAAAATTCTCACTAATGTGACATAGGTGCAAAACTTCAGCTGAGATATATGCAGTGTCTAAAACTAACTTGCTAAATATGAATAACAGTACGCATTGGTGAGTAAATTAGTTAGTAAATTATGTTGGCCATTTTACATTTACATATTTGGCAGATGCTTTTAATCCAAAGCAATGCACATTCCATTCAAGCTTCATATTTTATAATGTCTTACTTTACCTGGGAATAAAACCCATGACCTTGGTGTTGCTAGTGCCATGCTCTACTTTTTGAGCTACATGATGATTTAAAATTTAAAGGCAACTATATATTTTAATTTATTCATTAGTTAGCTCTGGTCTGTGTATTTGATTGGCTGAATGATGTTCCACATTGAGACGTTTCACTCATTTTGTGCGTAGGATTTTTTTCATTGTCTCTTTTTGAGAGTTTGAATCATTCATTCAAAAACACTAATTCATTGTAGAACAAAGCAAGTGACTGTCTTTGTGAATGAGTTATTGAATCATACGCAGATTTAGTCTTTTATGACTGATTTGTTGATTGAGTTAGCCACTTTATGAATAAGTTACTGATTCAGTGTCTTAGATAGAGTGTAATTGATTAGTTTTTTTTTTTTACCGTTAATTTACTATGAGTGAGTCGTTTGAGTCATTCACTGAAATGATTAATTCAAAAACACAAATTTATTCTAGCACAAAACAAGTGAGTGTCTTTGTGAATGAGTCATTAGATTATACACTCATCTGATTTATTCATAAACAGATTACTTTGTCTTTTATGACTGATTCATTGATTCAGTTCGTCACTTTAAGAATAAGTTATTGATTAATTGTCTTTGAGTTATTGATTTAACAATTTTTTTTAAGTTGAATTTGCTATGAGTGAGTCATTTGAATCATTCACTTAAATGATTCATTCAAAAACACTGATTACTTCAAGTCTTTTATGACTGATTCATTAATTCATTTGGGCATTTTATGAGTAAGTTATTAATTCATTGTCTTTAAGGGTCATTGATTCTTATTTTTTTTTTTTTTTTAATTTACTATGAGTGAGTCATTTGAATAATTCACTCAAATGAGTCATTGACTCACAAGCTTTTAATGACTGATTGATTAAGTTGGTCACTTTATGAGTAAGTTATTAATTCTTTGTCATTTGAATCACTCAGATGATTCATTCAAAACACTAATTTATTATAGAACAAAACAAGTGACTGTCTTTGTGAATGAGTCATTGAATCATACACTTATACAATTTATTCATTAAAAGATTACTTCAAGTCTTTAATGATTGATTCAATTTGTCACTTTATGAGTAAGTTATTGAATTATTGACTTTGAGTGATATTGATTCAGAAACTTACTTATTTTAATATATTTAAAATGTAATCTATTCCTTTGATCAAAGCTGAATTTTCAGCATCATTACTCCAGTGTTCAGAGTCACATGAGATTTTCTGCTCAAGTAATGTGTCATATTATTATTATTATTATTATTATTATTATTAGTGTTAATAGTATTAGTGCTGCTTAATATTTTTGTGGAAAAGGTGGCGATTTTGTTTTTCAGGTTTCTTTGATAAATAGAAAATTCAAAAACATTTATATAAAATGCAGTCTTTACTGTCACTTTTGATCAATTTAATGCGAGTCCCCTTGTGTTAAAACAATATTAACACAATATTAACCATGTTTACTATATCTCTGAAATTCCATTCATAGATATTGTCAATCCAGATGTAACCGCATACAAATACAAATGCATTTAAGATCACATTGATATATCATAGAGAGTAACAGGAAAGAAAAAGTGCACAATGACAGGCTCCTCCTGTACCGTAGAGCTCCCACAGGGCATGTGGAACACGATACAGAGTTCTGATTAGAGCGGAGTGCTGCTGTTCACTGGCCTGTTCAGGCCAAAGGGCTCTCTGGTGTGGGCCACTTGCCCATGCGTGTCATCTCCGTACATGCTGTACTGTTTTTTTTGGGGGGCGATGACTCCTGTTTCTGAGTATCAAACGTCTCAGTGACATGCCTTCCCTCCCAGAGAAGCTTTTAAGGGAACTCGAGCAGAAGGAGTGGGATAAATCGCTCGCTCTCAATTCAGCGCTTGTGTCAATAACGGCACCCTGTAGTTAAAGCTCATCAAGCTGACATCTATTTATTTATTTATACTCGCTATTCATGTCATAACCAAAAAAACAAACATGCTGAACCTAAAGCGTAATTGAACTTTTAATATTCATCGCCTCCTCAGTAGATCTAGCTCAATACATGACAGCTTGTCTTTATATAATAATTAAGACAAATTAATGTGAAATGACAATACTAGTATTAAGTGAAATGAAGGAAATCTTAATGATAGTCAATTATCTGATAGCCAGAGCTTTCGATATTAAAAGAAACAAAGTGTTGGCCGAAACCTGAAGAACTGTTCTTCCACAGATGTTTGTGAACAAACTATACAGCATTTCTGGAAAGTCTCACATGAGGCTGTTTCCCTCGAAGAGAGAGCGAACTGTTCGCAGTTGAAAAAAAACAGGCCCAAGGTCGGTCGGCTGACAGGAGGATGTCAGACAATGATTTCTATTGCAAAACAAACAGATAGTTTAATGCCGCAAGGCCGTTTGGTCATTGTGCTGTTTAGTCAACATTACTGCACAAAAGTGACAATAAAAAGTGCAGCGATTATGTTGTTGAACGTGCAATTCAAGGTCGGTTAGTGCTTTATGTAATGCAGTTTCCATTAATTATGATAAAAATAGTCCAGGATTTAACATTTCCTGCCCTTGTGTTAACATTTAAACTTTTGAAAATGTTATTTCACCTTGTTTATTCGATTTTAATTGGATTTCCTACAGTTCGTTTGAAACTAAGCAGCCCCTTTGTTAACAAACTGGCCTTGAGCGGGAACTTTTAAAAGGTGAAACACCACAGCGTCATTATCTGATCAACATGAGCGCAGTTTTAAACAATGCCGAGGAATATTTCACTTCAAATGCTTTCATTTAAATAAATGTTTGTGTCCTGGTAACAAGATCACATCTGCTTCTGTTTAAAGGGCTTTTATCGTGAACCTCCATGAGTATTTTTAGTTAATACACCTGAAAAAATAAAAACAAAAAAGAGGGATAATTGCTAAAGGCTGTGTGCCGCTGTGTGGTACAACAACTGAACTCAGGATGAAAGTGATTAATCCACCGTGCTACCAATTCCTGCGAGAGAAAGACAGAGAGGGAACGAGAAAGGGAGAGAGAGACATCTCCAGATGTAAGACCAAATCCAGGTACATTATAAAATAGGTCACATTTCCCAGAATGCCCCTTCTCTCTTGTTTCCAAAATGAAATTGCTCCATTTTTCTCCTTCCACATGCTGAATGACTCGGGGTGTCTCAAGGGCCCGGTGTATCAAGAGGGCAGAGACAGAAGTAATTCGGTCCTGGCTGTTCGTTAGGCTCCGTGTGAGAGTTTCTCCCCACTCTGAACAGCAATTACGGCGGGATGATTAATCCATCGTGTTGACCGGCTCAACGCAAAGAAGATGATTGGCTGCGTTAAGGCACCGGCTTGGAAGCCTCGCACCAGGGCATATTTGCAAACATGGCGGTCACAAGAAGGTTTAACATGGTTACTCCGGTCTCTGGCGCTTACGAGGAGAGCATGAACCGTCTGGGATCCGTGCCACATGGAGAGTCACAGGATGCCGTCCAAAGCTGCTTGGAAATGGCAGTGTGTGAATTCGCACCATAATATATTGGCACTTAGCTTTCTGGAATTCTAGGACTTGAATGTTGGACTGCAACGCCAGCGCTCTCTCTCTCTCTAATTCAACCCCATCAATAACTGAAACTTGAGCAGACAGACTGATTGACTTAACTGTTGTGCTCATTTGCATACACTTAGCCTCTGGTCTATCAGTCCCGGAAAACAATCCCAGCATGCAATTGTAAGCTATGTTTGTAGCACTTTGAAAAAAAAATGAATGAGTTTGCTCTAAACAGGCAAAGCACTTAGGCGTTAAAACAAGCCGTTAAGGATGGCTTTGATGTCCAGATGGGGAAAGGAATATGACACTGACTTTAATTGCTCCTGGAAATGAGAGTGGATTGTGAGTGGATGGAAGTACTTTGAATTATCTGACGCTAATTTAAATGCAGAAAAGGGGTTTCATTCCAGTTTTCTATGACTGTTTTAGTAGGAAAACAAAAACCACTACTACTGTTACTCATTTGCATATCTATCTATCTATCTATCTATCTATCTATCTATCTATCTATCTATCTATCTATCTATCTATCTATCTATCTGTCTATCCATCTATCTATCTATAATCTGTCTCTCTGTTAAATAATTATTATAATTTAAAAACTTTTCTGTTTGAATATATTTCTGCTGAATTTTCAGCATCATTACTCCAATCTTCAATGTCACATGATCTTTCAGAAATCATTCTAATAAGCTGATTTGGTTCTCAAGAAAGATTTCTTATTATATGCGACCCTGGACCACAAAACCACTCATAAGGGTAAATTTTTTGAAACTGAAATTTATACCTCATCTTAAATGTGAATAAATAAGCTCATTCATGTATGGTTTGTTAGTATAAGACAATATTTAACAACATGGAATCTGAGGGTGCAAAAACAAAAAAAAAAATCAAAATATTGAAAAAAATCACCCTTAAAGTTGTCCAAATGAAGTTCTTAACAATGTATATTACTAATCAAAAATTAGGTTTTCATATATTTACAATTGGAAATTTACAAAATATCTTCATGGAACATGATCTTTACTTTACATCCTAATGATTTTTGGCATAAAAGAAAATTTGATCCCAAATTTGACCCATACGATCTGTAGCTGTAGCTGTTGCTACAAATATAATTTTTTCAGGATTCTTTAATGAATATAAATCTTTTAACATCTTAAATGTCTTTGCTGAAATAAAAGCAGTAAATATACTCTTTAAAAATAAATAATTATCTTACACACCCCAAACTTTTATGTTGAAATGTATATCTATTACATACTTAATTTATAATTATATAATTTTTGTTTACATAATTTTGATACCCATTTATAATATTTGAGCTGCCTGTGTGGCTGCGCACACTTAAACAGATTTACTTTTCCATCACGACAGACCGAATCAGTTTTCTACTTTTCATTTTTCCTCACTCCTTCTTTATCTCTCTCTTTCTCTAATCTCTCCCACTCTCTATTTTTCTCCCTCTCCAAACCGTGCTGACAACTAGATGTGTCTGTGGCCTTTATACACGGAGGCAGAAGGGAAAAACTATTCATTCGTTCTGAGAACCGTATGATTTTTTTCAAGCCGGAGGGAGACTTGATTGGTTCCAGGGAAGAAACACGAGCTAACAAATCACACAGGACTCCGTGCTCTGAGATCGTCACGTAGCGTGAGGGACGAGTCTCCACGGTCTGATGTGCTACACAGAAAGATCTGAAGAGATGATGTCCAGCGTCCTCCTTCAGAGACTTTCATTTCGTGAAGAAACATGGTCAAAACGTCCCCTTTGCACCCTAAACTTCACTGTTACCATGGCGCCTTGAAGTACCCAGTTGCACAAACTTGTGAGTGCCGCCTGATTGGCCAGAAATCTCGGCGAGAGTAAAAGCTGGCAGAAGTCTAATCAGTAAGATATGAGTAATGGGGTCTCAGCTTCCCTCTTAATGAAGTCAGCATCTCTGGGACGTCCCCCAACAACAACCACCCCCCAGTCGGCCCGTTCTGGCACCCTCAAATAGTCCCTCCTCTTCTCACGTCTTACTGCCCTCTCTCTTTTTCCAGTGCTCTCTCTGGAGCACTCAGGATGTAGCAGCTGCTTGTTGCCTTTGATTTAGACTTGCCCCAGATATGCTCCCTAATGAGCTGAGTGCCCAATCAATAATTTACCTGAGTCTGAGTGAGAAGCAGGCTGATCAGAGCTGTTTAAAAAGAGAACTGCAATCAGCGCTATTCAGAAACCTGTTTTTTGACTCATCCTTCCATTTCTCTCCCTCTCTCTCTTTCACTATGTGCCATTGTTTGTGAAACAAGAGGATAAACTTCTCGCTGATTTTTTAAATGTATTTTTTCCCCCAGTTCCTCCTGATGACCCCGTGATAATCGGAGCGCCTGTGGTGAGCTTGCGTGCAGGCGACTCGCTGAACCTCACCTGCCATGCAGACAACGCCAAACCGGCTGCCTCCATTATCTGGATCCGTAATGGAGAGGTGCTGAACGGTGCCGCGTACACCAAGGTACGGCAGATCCCTGCTGCTTGCAGTACCATGATGGAATTTTAGGCATTATAAATGTGTTAAATCTTCAACTGAATGCACCTATGTTGCTCAAAAAAGTGTTTTGTTTCAAACTGAACATTTATATCCAACTATTATGCCAAAAAAATGCTGAACATTTCAGATTGTTCAAATGTGCATCCTTTAGAGTGTTTGGTTTCAAACTGAATAATGGAATGTTCCGTTTAGAACATTTGTATGCTTCTGTAAGACCGAAAAAACATTTACATTTTGTTTTACGTTTTGATTCAGTTCAGATGTGCGTGTGACATCCAGAATGATGCCTGAAACATTTTGATTTGATTCAAAAAGCTTTCCACAAATGTTTTGGCTCATGTGATACCCAAAAAAGCTGTCTCAAAAGTTTGGTTCAATTCAAACAGGCACTGATGGCCAAAAACACTGTTTCATTTCAAATTGAATGATCAAATGATCAAAAGATTTGTGAGCTCAAACATTTCCCTAAAACTGTCTTGAGTGTTTCATTTCAAATTGAGTGATCTATCATTCCCAAAATGTTGTTTTGAATGTTTTAGATTCAGCTTGTACATCTGATGCTTGAAAACGTCTGAACTTGTTTTCTCTTCAGTTAAAACATGCATATAATGACCAAAAATACTGTACCGAATATTCATTTCAAAGTGAATCAAGTCTGTGATGCTCAAAAATGATGTATTAAATGTTTTAGGTTTCGTTCAGGGCTATATGCTTACTTTTCTTTTACTTAAAAAAATACCAGGAGCACAGTTAAATTTTAGGAGCACCTTCTAATCAATAATCAAAAAATCTGATCAAATTAGTATTTGACTTACAGGGGAATTTTGTTTTTACCTTTGTAATGGCATTTTTCTAACTTTATTAAAAGTGTGTCATCTTTTATGTCATTTTTTTATTATATTTTTTAAGCTTTTTAAAATGTATAATTAAAACAACAGGATAAGAAAAAGTAGAATAAGTTACCAATGAAATGAAATCAATATTAACAAAATTAATTTGTACAGAGGTGGCATGGAAGAATACAAAAGTGGCTTGTAGGTGTATTTTCATATGTTTAATGAGGCTCAGCAGTGGCATGAGTGCAATCAAATTCATAAATTCATTATTAATGTTTTAAATGTAAACTTTTGAATACAGAAATATTAAATAATTAAAATAACTAAAAAAAAAAAAACAACTTTAAAAAGGAAACTAAATCTGCCAATAGGTGGCAGAAAGTCACTGATTTAATTACTGAATCATTCATTCATTTGATTCGTTCGAAAGACTGATTCATTCAGGAATAAAGCAAGTGACTGTCTTTATGAATGGGAAATTGAATCATTGACTCATTAGATTCATTTAAAAAACAGACGTTTATTCATAAACGAAACACCGCTGTGTTTGAATGGAGATGCGCAACGGCTCAGCGACTTGTTTCAGACTATTTTTGACAACGAAATGGAGCAAAATCAGGCAATAGTGTTATAGCCAGACAATGTCACTTAATATTAAATTCTTGTTTATTTAACTGTTGTATTAAATCAAAATCTCATTTACAAACTCCCTTAAAAGTCATTAAAGCTGTCACTCATCGCAATCTCACAAAGTTCCATTATAATCAACGAAGCTCTCTGCACTGCACGATGAATCTCCTATTTACACTCTCTCTACACTTTGTTTATGAAAGGATTCAAAGAGATTTGTCTGTGATACATTACTCAACGTTGCAAAAACATAGAAACCTTTGAAGCTCTCCTCAGTGTAAACACAAATAAGCTGATCGGGTCAGTCGCACATATTTTTTGATAGTCGCATGCAGTAGTTTTGGTCGCACTGTAGAACATTCAAAAACTTCTAGGTTCTAGGTTTATTTGTTGAAGGCTGAATCATGACTTGAATGTGCCTATGACCAAGAATGCATATTTGAGTGTTTAAACATATGCTGTCTAAAAACATTTCAATTCAATTTGAAGGTTCAGGCGCTTCTATGACAGCAAAAAATGCTGTCTAGGTGAATAACTGTGTAGGTTTGGAGACACGGCCTGTATATTTGACACTTGCCTACAGTTGATATTTTCAATATTACCCCTCTATTACTTGTCAAAAAAAGAGTCTCTCATGAAATCCTGCACTCCGCCTGACTGCGTGTCCTCGAAACGCTCGGCTCTGTCAAATTAATGACAAGTGAGGACTAATTTTTAATTTAATCCTTGGGGCAAAGTGAAGCTGTAATGCAGTGCTTTAAATATGTCATAATGGAAAGACATTCCAGCACTCCATTATGAATGTGTTCCTCAGCAATTTGCTCAGTTTGTCAGCTTTAGGGAGAAAATTGAGAGAGCAGGAAATGTGTTTAAAGGGCCGCTCGTACTATGATTGGAGAGCGTAATCTGCTCATTTTGAGTAAGCTGAACCCCTCAGCACCCACCGGAGAGAGTCCCTTCATTAATTAACCAGACCTAATTTAGACACAAGCAAGCTAGACAGGTTACCTCTTTTTTTCCCAACAGAAGTAGTGCTTTCAAATCTGTTCTACACTTGGGAGACTCTTTTAAATCCTTCTGAAATCAAGTGCCTCCATGAGACAGATAAAAACAAAGCTATTCACATCTCTAAACTCATGGCAGTGTAAACTGGATATTAGATGTCGTTTTAATGAAAATAGGAGTGTTATAAAACACCCTGCAGAACTGAGGAGAGGAATGTACACAGGAATTACTTTGGATTAATCTGTTAAACATGTTCAGAGGTGCTGGTTCAACCTCCTGCTTCCTCCGTTTTCACAGTAAATGTGTGTTTTTCCTTGCCGCAACTCAGTGTGTCAACACGATTAAGGATGAATTGAGATCACAGGATGGTTTCACACTGATTTTCAGCTTCATCTATTGAATTGTCACCACAGTCAGACAGAAAATCAACAGCGCTGACAAAATAACCATGATGCATTTAATCACACACTTATCCGATGTGTGCGCATTAGCCATTTTGTTATAGTGGTGTTGCTATAGGAGCATCTCAAATTCACTTGCTTCATTTGTTTGTATATTTATTATTTATGGGACCTTAAAAAGTTTTTACATTTTATTTTTACTATTTTTACCTATTTATTGGATCACAAATACAGTAAAATCTGTAATATTGTGAAATATTATTACAATATAAAATATGCATTTTCTGTTTTAATATATTTACAAATTTAATTTATTCCTGTCTTGACAAAACTAAATTTTCAGTAGCCGTTAATACAACCTTCAGTGTCACATGATCCTTCAGAAATCATTTAAATATGCTGATTTGCTGTTCAAGAAGCATTTATTATGATTAGTAGTATCATCACAATTGAAAATTGTTCAATATTTATGTATTTATTTACATTTTTATATATATTTTGATCTACATGAACATTGATTTATTGTTTGAGGGCAGGTAGTTGATGTCATTTATACACGGATAAAAATGATTCTGTGGTGTAGTAATACAATAGAAAAACAAATGTAATTTCTACATGAAAAAGTTAGTTCTATATTGGTACTTAAGTCAAGCTTGTATAAGTCAAAGCGTAAATATAAATGTTATAAAATTAAGTAAAACCTACTCAGATTTTTTGATACTGGTGTTCCCATCATGCAGTGGGACATGAATAATTAATAAGGTAGACTTTTCCCCTTGTTTTTCAGCTGTATTTACACAGTTTTAGCATTGTTTTTGTTGTAAGATTTAGTAACTTGTGGTTTTGTTTCATCTGGAGTTCATTTTCTCCTCAAAATGACACATTCATACTCAAACATGATCCACGGAATGTTAGAATTGAAGTCTCTGTGTTCGGATAAGTGTCACTTTAATGATTATGTAGATATGGTATCTACACGATATCTATTGTATAATTTATTTACACTTTAAAAGCATGGCTTATTTATGCGCTATATTAAGTCAAATTAAATTATTGCTTTGACTTTTTTTTACTGGCCAAGCTAAAGTTACTTATTTTCTTTGTTAAATTTACTTAAATTAGGTAAGTAGATTTGATTAATTTTATACAGTTTTATGCAAAAGTTTAGGAACCCCCTGCAGAATCTGTGAAAAATGTAATAATTTTAACAAAATAAGAGAGATCATTCAAATTGCATGCTGTTTTTTTTATTTAGTACTGTCCTGAGTAAGATTTTACATAAAAGATGTTTACATATAGTCCACAAGACACAAAAAGCGGAAACTATTAAAATTACACCCTGCAAAAGTTTGTGAATACTGTATGTGGTTACTTGGATGATCTTTGACTGTTTTTTTTTTTTTTTTTTTGTAATGTTCGTTTAGGAGTCTCTTGTTTGTTCTGAACAGTTAAACTGAACACTGTTCTTCAGAAAAATCCTCCAGGTCCTGCAGATTCTTCAGTGTTCCAGCATCTTTTGCATATTTGAACTCTTTCCAGCAGTGACTGTAAGATTTGAGAGCTTGAAAACTTTTGAACAGGATGAAGATGTCCAAGTTTTTCTTATTCTGTTGAATTTTTTTCCATTTAGTACTGCCCTTCGAAAGCAACAGAAGATGCTTGCATGTTTCCTGGAAGACAAATTATGTACAATTTACCTTGATCTTCAGATTCAAAAAGTTTTCACACCCTGGCTTTTAATGCATCGTGTTTCCTTCTGGAGCATCAGTGAATGTTTGAACCTTTTTTAATAGTTGTGTTTGAGTACCTCAGTTATCCTCAGTATGAAAAGAAGGATCTCAAAATCACACAGTCACTGCTGGAAAGGGTTCAAATATGCAAAAGATGCTGGAAAACTGAAGAATCTGCAGGTCCTGGAGGATTTTTCTAAAGAACAGTGCTCAGTTTAACAGTTCAGAACAAACAAACAAACAAACAAAAAAAAAAAAAACAATCGTAGATCATCCAGGTAACCACACACAGTATTAAGAACCAAGGGTTCCCAAACTTTTGCAGGGGGTTATTTTAATAATTTCAGCTATTTCTTTGTCTTGTGGACTCTATGTAAACATCTTTAATGTAAATTTTCTTACTCAGGATAGTATTAAATAAAAATTACCACGTGCATTTTGTAGGATCTCTCTTATTTTGTTAGAATTATTCACATTTTCACAGATTCTGCAAGCGGTTCCCAAACTTTTGCATAAAACTGTAAGTGAAATGATGTATAATTATGTAATGTATACCTAATATCTTTATAATGGTTAAGTTCAATAGTAAGTAGATTGTAAAATTTACTTAATGTGTTAGTACAATTGTTATGAAGATTTTTTAAAGTAAATCCTGCAAGTTTTTTTTCAGTGTACCAATAAAATGAACAGCAGTTGAAATGTAAAGAACACTGTAGTGATTATCTTGTTTCAAAGTGGAAATATTGTTGTTTTCACAACAAATGGCAGGTAAAAGTATGGGAATGCTGTGTCTCATCTCTCAAAATCAGTGAAAAATTCTCATGTCTGTATTTTGGATTGAGTTTAACTTGATTATGTGCCTAAAACTCTGATTTATAACTGAATGCAGTGAATGCCTAATGACTGGAGAGCCTCGTCTCATCATAACACAATTACCTTTTAGAAAAATGTCAGATGATAAAAGCGAGAGATTTGAATTTTTCATTTTTCTCCAGGAATCGAGCTCCACTCTGAACACTCTTTATTGCGTTATTTGATTAATTCTGCGAGAGAAGCTGTTATAGCTGTGAGGCTGACGGGTGTTTTAGATGAAGTCAATATCCTTCAAATATCTGTACCAATTTTTTAATAATCTTTCCTCAATAAACACGGTTCCTCCACAATAGCTTGAATACCAGAGCGCGAAAGTGCAGGTAATATCATCGTGAATAAGCTGCTTTGTGATTGATATATGAAGTGTGTAACTTCCAATGAAAGATTCCTCAATACAGATTTCAACACGGAGCTAGTCTGATAACAAAGAAAACATGTCATGTTCATTTGGTACTCGAGACTCAAGGGTTGTTGGGTAGATGGTTTGTTCTGAGACTTCCAACAGAGAGGAGCTGATTGCGAGTCCGCAATCTGTTTTTGACCTACGCTCAAGAGGACACCCAAGGATAGACCATCTTGAATTGTTTAGCTTGTTTTTTACTTTTTTTCCCTGTGAATATGATCGACCATCTGCAAAATGCTGCTCCCTGACACTTTAAGGCTCACAATGTTTGTGTTTTCACGCAGACGCTGTTGCGAGATGGCAGAAGAGAAAGCACGGTCAGCACGCTCCACATCTCCGCGTCGAACATCGAGAGCGGCCAGCAGATCACCTGCCGTGCTTCCAACAAAGCGGCGCCTAACGGCAAGGAGGCCACGGTCACCATTGACATCCAACGTGAGTGAATCTTCCACCGACCGCGCTTCTGTTTAAACACAATTAGCGACAGACACGTTCAAGCTCACATTCCCCTTCCAAATCCCGCGACCTGCATTCTGTTCTGAGCGTTTCTTGTGCTTTCCTGTCTGTGTGGATAAATTATTCACATGTGAAAATCCGCTATGTGCTGTCCTATTTTCTTTATCCAAACAGCCGTTGTGTATGCATGCGATCTGATGTCTGAGCACATGTCGTACTTCGCTCCACAGACACACAAGACTTGACACAATTTTTGTTTTGCCTTGTTTTTTGTCTTGGAGAAGCAATTGTGAAAGTGACAGTTTCTCTGTACGCAGCATACAGGGACGTTTCTAAGCTTTAAGCCGGTTATTGTAGACGTAAGTGCTAATTGTTCGTTTTTAAATGTCGGAAGAATTGAACACGGCCAGATCCTGCTTCTGTATACAGGCGTTTCGTTTATTTTTATTTATAGCGGTCTGTCAAAAGTGTATCTGAAAGCGCTAAAATGAAAGGCCTTAACTAATTCAGCACAAAGATTAGCTCTTGATGAAATATTTCTGACAATGTATGCATAGGGAACAAAGGCGTTCTTTCAGCTCTCTCAAGTGTTGAAAGATATTAAGTCTGACTAATAAAGCAGAAAATATATCATATTGAAAGATCCACAAGTTCTGACAGCTCCTTTCTTCACGTCCGTAAAGTATGTTTTATTGCCCAGAAGGAATGCACCTCAGCACAATGGAGCTCAAATTCTCAATTGAAAGCGGAAAACGTTTGTGTTTTTTTCCTTCTCCAGACTCGGCCCAAATCGTTTTGTCATGCAAAACAATGGAAGAGTTTAACTGTAAGCCTCTTTCCTCCCTGGATTGCGCAGGCGCCCTTGATTGGTCAGTTTTGACGATGTCGCCACTTTGAGGGCCAATGAAATCCTTTGTTTAATTAATCATGATTAGAGAACATCAAATCAGCCAGGTTTCAGATTATATCCACTTTCCTACACTACAAGTCAAAAGTTTGGAATAATTCATATTTATATATTTTTTGCTAATGGTCTCTTATGTTCACCAAGGCATTTATTTGATAAAAAATACAGTATTTTATTATTTAAAAGTGTAATTTATACCAATGATGGCAAAGCTAAATTTTCATAATTACTCCAGTTTTAAGTTTCACTTAAAGATCCTTCAGAAATCATTCTAATATGCTGATTTGCTGGTCAAGAAACATTTCTTATTAGCAATGTTGATTTTTTTGTTGCTTATTATTTTTGTGGAAACCACGATACACTGGCATTCAAAAGTTTTGTATAAGTCTGAAAAAAATTAGGGCTGTCAAACGATTAATCGCGATTAATCGCATACAAAATAAAAGTTTGAATTTGCCTAATATATGTGTGTACCGTGTGTAATTATGTATATAGAAATGCAAACACATTCATGTATATGTATATGTAAGAAATATTTACAAGTATATAGTTTTTTTGTACATAAATAACATTTCTCCTTAATATATACATTAATGTGTGTGTATTTACATACACACAGTACACACACATATATTAGGCAAAGTCAAACTTTTATTTTGTATGCGATTAATCACAATTAATCGTTTGACAGACCTAAAATAAATCATTATTTTGTTAAGCAAGGATGCATTAAATTGATCAGAAGTGACAGTAAAAACAATTTTAATATTACCAAATATTTCTATTTCATATAAATGCTGTTGTATTTAACTTTATTCATCCATATTAATAAGACAAATTCATTTGGTGTTATAAATTGAACACCAAATCAGCATATTAGACTGATTTCTGATCATGTGACATATTCATGTGACACTGAGGACTGGCATAATTTTTGTTGAAAATTCAGCTTTGCATCACTGGAATAAGTTATATTTTAAAACATATTCAAATAGAAGACAGTTGCTTTAAATTGTAATAATATTTTACATTATTATTTACTGTATTTAAATACATTCAGCCTTAAGCACAAGAAACATTTTTTTAAACTTTATTAAATCTTAATTATTCCACAGTAGTGTATGTGTAAGTCAGTGAAATTGCCACAAATAAGCTAACTGCTGTTGTCAAGATTCATTTAGCTCACAAGTCATGGAGGCTCACTTGAACTTCCCTTTAGCCATCTTTATCAGAATAATTTACGCCGTGTCTAACCTGAGCCCGTGCGGTCTGGCGTTTGAGATGTGGCCAGTCTAACGCGAGGAAACAGTTCAGTGAAGTGGAGACCCCGCTGTAGGCCACACACTGGAAGAACATGTGCTGGGTAAATAAGTGATGACTGAGAGCAGAGAGGTGCTAGAACCTTTGGGCCACAGCGGCCCGTAGGGAGCTCCAACCGGCACCAGGGGCGCTTTCCTAACACTTCATGCCATCAATATTTATAAAAGACAGCTGTTAAGTGAGGTGCAATGAAGGAAATGTGTTTTGTGGCAGAGCTGGCAAAAGATGTTTTCCACTGTTCCCAGAGATTACTTACTGAAATCAGTTTCATTATATCTCGCATGCTGTTTTTTCCATTTATCCTTCTCTGTAGGTAATTGCCCAACAACAACAGATATAAATTGCTCTGGCCTGATATAATACAGCGACGTGAAAGAGTTGCAAGCATTCATCAGCAGAACGGGAGAATGTTTAGATTTCATTTCGCCTGCAGTTTTAGCATTCCGCCTAAAGTGTATGGCTAATAAACAGCACCGATCTGTGGGTACATGACTCACCAGTGACCTAAATAAGCGTGTTGCTTTTCACATTTCCGCTGTACTCTGGCCCTTCTCTTCATACCAGACAGAAAACACTTGCTTCTAATCATATATAAGCTCTCAGCTGTGAAAGCAATGGCCTGTTCATCAGGGTTCCTGCAGAACCAGCTTCATCTATACTGACTCTGCTGGGAATCACAACCGTTGCTGTATGACCACTTGGGTTGTCCTTCTGACTAACAATAATCTGAATTGTGATGAGCCACAAAACCCTTTTCAACTGCTAAATTTACATAAGTAGTGCGCATGTGCAACCAAAATAAAAAATGAGCTGTGTAAATAAGTTCATACCGCTCATTTGCTTACTAACATTGTTGACAGCTGTTAACGTATGGTTACCGTTTTAGTAATATCGTTCTAACTGTAACACTATTAAGATTTCCATTCAAACTGAAAGTATAAATCTAGGCTATGTGCTGCTAGTTTTACAGAACACAAAACTGTGACATTTCATTCACTGATGCGCTGCACTTGCACTCTTCACTAGAGCACCTGGCAACCCAGCAGAATAAAAGCTTGTTGGTTTTAGGTTTGAAAATGCTGAAAGTTCATAGAAAAACTAAAAAATAAAAGATTTAAAAATTGATAAAAATTATTGGTAAATATTAGCATATTATATATTTTTTATTTATTTTTTATATATTTTTTATAATGAAATTATATAATTTATGTATAATATCTTTTGATATATATATATATATATATATATATATATATGTATATATGTATATAATGTATGTGTGTATGTATATATATGTATATGTATATATATATATATATATATAATTTATATATATTATATACTATTTAAAATGTTTATTATATATAATGTATGTTTATTATATATACATGTAAAATAAATATTATTTTATTTTTCATTTAAAAAATGCTAAATAATATGGAGTAATTTATATATATATATATATATATATATATACATAATTATATTTAATTTATATATATAATAACATAATGTAAACATAGTAATATTTTTTTTACAATATCTATCTATCTATCTATAAATCTATCTATCTATCTATCTATCTATCTATCTATCCATATATATATATATATATATATTTATAGATAGATAAATATATATAAAATATTGTAATGTTATTACATTTATTTAAGTCTTTACAGTCACTTTTGATTTCATACCAAAAATAAAAATGTGTATGTATATATAATAAATATTAAATAAATATTTTAGCAAATATTAAAATTATATAGATAATATGTATGATTATTAATTCAAATAACATGGAATATTTTAATATATTTTATATTGAATATTTTTGATGTCTAACACAAGGCAAAATAAAAAAAATAATAAAAACAAGTAGGAATACAGAGTAAGAAATGTGTAATTTAATCATCATCTAAAGATTAGTTATATTTTATAAAATGTAAATTGAGACAATTAATTTAACACATTAAAAGTCAGTCATACAGTCATTTTGTGGGCTTTCTAATCATTCATTGAAAGCTGAAAGTTCTTTCAGGTACCAGAAATGCTCTCAGGTTTTAAGTGGACTAAATGTGCAGATGGAATTCTTCAGAACTCCAGCTGTACCATCATCAAACCAGAATAAACCAGCCAGGTCCATTTAGTAAATGCAGAGTGGTTTTAGCCAGTCTGTTCAGCAGGGAAACCATTTCTTTCTCTGTGCATTTCTTTAATCATTTTGGCCCTGAGCAGATGGTCTTCCAGTGTGCCAGAGTTAAGGGTTCGTATCGCTCCTCATTGATATGGGTGCTACTTTTTAATTAGTCTGACACCCTTCGAGACTTCTATTCTAGATTCCATTGATTATTTCCATGGAAGCGGACATTCAAAAAAAAAAAAACATTTCGTTTCTTGGTGGTTCCTCTCCTTACAAAGGATCTCTGGACTCAACCAATCTTCATAGGCTAGATGCACAAATTAATCTGCAACATGTTGACATTCACATCTCCAACACTCTTCTCCTTCTATTCACATGTTCTCTCTTTAAAGGTCATCAGTGCCTCTGAACGGCATTCAGTAATTAAAACTTCCCCATTAAACAACATGTTTCATATTTCATAAAAGCTTGCAGCCCACATCAATCCGCGTCCGCACTTCACTTTATCCCCTTTAGTTTTTCCTCCGTCTTACGATTCAAAAGAGATTTGGCTTTATCGTAAAGGCGCCTAATATTCTTCACAGCAAGTGCTGCCGATAATGCCGTCTGACCCTTTGCTCGAACGTGGCGTGAAGATCTTTCTCGCCGTTAGCTTGTGGGCCTTGGCGTACCGGTTCGTTTAAGAATTAGCACCCAGGAGAGCATCTCTCCGCTTCTCAAAGTAATTGCCTTGTAAATAAGAGTGGGTTTGAAACAATGCTGTTTGTTAGGAATAATTAATGACCACATGTGCACATGGAGCAGCGTCTGGAGGCCTCTCGTGAGCTCCTGTCGGGTGAACGCACTCACTCCACACAAAGGAAACTGACAAGAGGTGCTTTATCAAGCTCAAGGAAACACTCACTCGCATCCCCCCTTGAGTCCTCCATCCAAAATAGATGCATGCCTCTACGTTTAGAGGACGTGGTGGTTTTGGATGCATATTTGCATGCGATTCTTTTTCGGATTTACAGAAACCTAGAAACCTCCCTAAATCCCAGTGAAGCCTCAGTCCAGCACAAACTTCATTTAAAATGAATGACCACAAATCAGTGTTGATTCTGTACCATCTGAGGACCTGGTATGTTTTCGCAGAAATCCATGTGGACTAATTGCACTGAGCCTTGTGACAGTTTCATTTTCAAATATCGCAGCTTGTTTCTGTAGATTTGTTCTAAATGCCACTATAAATGAGTGTCACCAAGAAGATCTGGAATCATAGTCTGAAGCTAAAAAATCAGAGTGGGTATCATTATAATTTTCTGTGAAATCTGTTATTTCAGTCTGCCCAAAATCTGCAGACTGGCTCTGACTTTCGCCAACTAGTGTTGATTTGCCCAGACTGCAAATTCAGTCTAAAATCTGTTTAAAAGTTGCATACTGTATTCTAGCCATAAATTATTAGTTTACTCCTGAATTAAAGTTTCCTGGTAATTTGCTCACCCCCATCCAACATCTAAGATATTCATGTCTTTCTTTCTTCAGCTAAAGAAATTTTTTGAGGAAAACATTCAAGGATTTTTTTTCCATATAGTGGACTTAAATGGGGATCGACAGGTTGAAGGTTCAAATTGCAGTTTCATTGCAGCTTCAAAGGGCTCTACACAATCCCAGCCGAGAAATAAGGGTCTTATCTAGCAAAACAATCTGTCATTTTCTAAAAAAATAATAATAATAATAATAAAAATTGATATACCTTTTAACCACAAATGCTCATGTTACACTAGCTCTGCGATGCACGTCCACAACTTCATGCATTACGTAAAAATGTAGGAAAGGTCACGCTTGGTTCTTCGTCTACTTCAATTCAAAAAGGTAGTGTGGGGTGACAAAACTTATTTTCTCCTCCAACTTCAAAATCATCTAACATCATTGTTTTAGCATTTTTTGTAAAGGGCGTTTGACTTTCTTTGTACATTTGCTTTGTAAACACTGGGTCTGTAGGCAGGGATGGGCAGTATTTTAGATAAATGTATTTAAAATACGTATTTGAAATACAAAATACTATTTTGTATTTTGTATTGTAAAGCCTTTGGGAAAAATCTAGTGTAATTTGTATTTAAATACATTTAAGATGAGTATTTTGTATTTTCAAAATACATAAAATACTTTGTGCCAATCAACCTCTTTATCAGGGTGCTGATTTAGTTCAGACACATCCCTCCCCGAACCTTAACACTCATGCACGTGAGCTGCCTGTAGCAGAGTCAGCATTGGATCAGCAACTTTTCTCAGTTTTCTGCATTAAGGTAAGGGTGTCATCATGATCAATTCCTTGTTGATTAAAGTTAAAATGGTGCATCATTCAGATTTGCCTTCAGTAAACATGAAAGAATAAAAAAGCACCGACACGTGTAGGAGAAAAAGAGCCTTAGCTGCCTGTTAGCCAATCAGTTTTGATAGGTTTTTTTTTAATTACTGCATGTTAGGGCTGGGTGATATGACAGAACTTTATATATCTTAGGCAGCGATGATATAAAGTGTGAATCGATTAAACTTTTCAAAATTGTTTACATAGGCCTAGGTCATTTAGAGCAAATAAATCCTTGCAGTGTTTAGTGGGGCAGCAGGAATTATTGGAACGTTGGGGTGGATGAAGAAGCATGAATGAATGAATGAATAATATAGTGTGATGTTCTTGGTTCAGTTGTACTTTGCTGTTTAAAGCGCGAAATGAGATTCATATTTACACTTGCACGTTTGCCAGGTAAAGTTGTTTTTTTTTTTTGTGCGCACACTCCGTGACAGAGTGGAATAACGACAATGTGCCTTGTTATATAATTATGTAAATCGGAGGGGCAACTCGGTAATTGTTCTCCACACCAAAATAATCAAATAATCCCGTTAAATGCAGTATTTGAATTTGTAACTTGTGATTTTAGAAAAAAAAAAAAAAACATTAATCTGTGTAACACTAAATTGTATTTTTTTTTAATTCATTAAACATTTTCTTTTAATTAACGAATGTATGAAACATGGACCATTACTTTATTCAATATTTCTGCTATGCAGGCTCATTTAGTAAATTTTAGCATTTTACAAACATGGTGCTTAATGAAAATGCCATTTCCATGCCATGTAACATTTCCGAATTGTGATTATGTTCCCCCATCTATGCAAATGATTGATGTAGAGACAAAAGAAGGTTAATCACTGTCTGTCACCATCACTTTAATGTAGTGATTGTGTGCATTTGTTATGACACTGATGCATGATGCACAACTCTTCAGCTTTTAGATTTATTCTTCAAAAAAAAAATATATATATATATATATATATATATTATAATTTTTTATAAACTTTCTAACTGTATATAGGAGCAAACTTTACATGAAATAAATATAAAAGTTGCTATGCTTAAAAAGTATTGTACAACCTGCAAAAAAAAAAAAAGAAATTCAGTTAGTTTTTGACGTGGTTTTAAAACTTGCTGCGAAGTAAAAATAATATTTTGGTCATATTGCCCATCCCTGCTCTTTGCTCACCACAAGGAATAGCCTGCATTGTAACCTGGTCAGAAGTAAGTATATAAATGGCTGCTATTTTTCACTACATAAGTTTATTTGTGATTAGCAGCAAGGAAGCAAGCACTAAAGAAAGAAAGAAAGAAAGAGAGAGGGAGATTATGGTGACAGAATGACAGAGAGAGCAGAGTTCTTGTTACTGAGTTGAAGTCATGATGGTGATAAAACGTAATAAAAGATGTTTGGGGAAAAAAAAATTAGTTTTGTTTTTCCTAGGGGAAGGGAAGATCATTTCTAAACAGTAGTACATCTAAATGTTTTTGTTTTGCATTCAGAATATGTCCAGATATATTTCAGCCTAATAGGGATGCCTGCACTTGATGGCCAATTTCACATGTATTTTGTGTATTTTAAAAATACAAAATACTGTATTTGTATTTAAATACATTTTTTTACACAGTATTTTGTATTTGTATTTAAATACATTTTTCCACTCAGTATTTTGTATTTTTATTTTAAATACATTTCTATGTATTTATGCCCATCTCTGTCTGTAGGTACTTCCACCTAGGTCACACGTGACCTTTCCAATGTCAAAGTTGAGCATTTGTTGTTAAAAAGCGTAGGGTACAACGGGGCTAAAGGCACCCCCTAAGAAAAAATGGGCTTTTCACTGTGCCCAAAGTGTATGATTGCAGAAAAATCCATACGTTTGTATTGAATATTTATGAAGCAACAGATTTTGTGTAAAAAAAAAAGTTATACAAGTCGTTTATTTTGTTTAAAAATCTTATAAATGTATGAGGTGGAAAAAGGGGCTCACTTTTTTTTTTTTTTTTATATTGTATAAGTTAATACTTGTTCAAAACAATCACTTTAGGAAAGTTTATACTATTTTCTGCTTATTTTGATAAATAAAATATTTATTTTTTGTTCAATAAATATACTGTCATTAAACTGTTAATATAAAACATATATTTTAAAATACATAAACAAAATCATTTTAAAATGTAAAGCTTAACGATTGAAGGAGATGCCATAATAATTTAATATAGATTTAGGCTACTACAAACAAATGATATTTTATTATAAGATATGATTAAGAGCATGTTTTTGAATATGATGGTTTCATTCGAAACATGGTGATTATCTCTAATATGATATTTACCATCTGAATCTAACAATGTCAACAAATGAAAAAGTCAGTCTTTTATTAATTATCATGTTAATTATTGTGCCTTTTAGCCCCAACAGTAGGGGCGCTTTCTACCCCAAATACCATACTTTTACATATTCTTTCGTTATTTAAAAACTGCTGTTTTAATTATCTTAAACAAAACTGAAAATCATTAAGAAGATCTTTGTCTCAAGATACATTGAATATTTTAGCAATTCTTATGTGCTACTTAAATTGACAACATTTTTTAAAAACATCAAATATTAGATCAAGTAAGCACAGAATCGACTGCTGCTGCTCTAGATCACATCAGGGATCAGACAATTTTGCTTGTGTATGTTGAAAAGTGGATGTTTTGGAAAGTGCTACACCACGTTTTTCTGCCATCAAGTGGTTTGGAGGAAAATAATATCAAAGGAACCTTTAACTCTGTTGTACCCTATACATTTTTTAATTATTATTATTATATTTTTGATAAAATGACAGATTGTTTTGCTAGATAAGACCTTTATTCCTCGGCTGGGATCGCGTGCAGCCCTCTGAAGCTGAATTGAATCTTCAGTTTGGATCCTAAACCAGTTAATCCACACTGAAGTCTTTATTTCTTTATGACTGAAGAAAGAAAGACATGAACATCTTGGATGTCTTTTGTCTTATTGTTAAAAATTAAATATTTTTAATTTGATACATTTCTTTAAGAGAGGTAATGCATTTATTTATCTGTTTTAAAAGAATGGAAAAAGGGCACCAATGCACACAAGCAGTTCTTCTTAATAAGTCAAATTCATCGACACTCAACAGGTTCACTGGGGAAAAAAAGAAATTATTGTAGAAACAATTTACATTTAAAAACTGCTCTGAATTTTTGAAGAACAAAAGTAAGACTGAACTAATATTTTCTTGTAAATCATACTCCAGTAGTTTTATTTACAGCTTTGAAAAATCATTTTTTACAGTGATGACAACTGGACATCAGGTGGTTCAAGGTAATTCTTTTTAACGCAGAGAAACACGCTTCTTTATTTGAATCAACTGACAGCCCTTAAAAGTAGTAATAATCTGCATTCTCATGAGTAACTCACACGGTGCGCTGAACAGAAATGTCTGAGCCGTGATAAGTAGAAAGATGTCCGAGTAGTCCATTTCTCATTTGCTAACGGCTTGCGCCGTATCGCTGTTGTTGTTTCTCTAATGTGTTCGAATATGCTGCTTTTTCCTTTCAGTGTTCTGCAGAAAAGCTGCAGGTTAGTTTTAAATGACTAGTCCCGCGCCATAAGGCATTATGAATGAAACATCTGTCCCAGGTACAAATACGTTGGGCGAGTGACGGGAGCAGACTGCTAATGAGAAATCAGACCCAGCGCTGTGTCTGGGCTTTCCAGAGGCCTCTAATCACATTCAGACCTGTGGGAGGTGACAGATCTGTCCACTGTGCTTTGACAGGACTGGGGCAGATTGTAGAAGCTTTTCTCATATTAAAGTTTCAGGATTTGGGGGGGAAAAACAGCAGGAGGAACCACTGCTGTCTGGAATCGCTGTGATTTGTCGGCATGTCGCTGATGTTTCTACCGCTGGCCTAGTTAATGTCCAACATGCCCTGTGTCCAAACAAACACACGGCACAATCATGCTTTCACAGACAGTTCCTTCGGCTCTGAGCGTGTCAGCGCTTGTCTGTCCGCTGTCACTTCCTGTCTATCTGCTGTCAGTCCTGTCTGTCTGTTGGGGTTCGTGTGTGTGTAATTGGGAAGGAAGGAGCGAAAGCAAACTCTGACGAAGTGGGATAGCCTTGATCCAACCTGCATATTTCAAACTTTCTTTTGTTTTGATTGAAACTGCCAGATTTTTAACGAGAATTCCAGCACCGCATTAAACTCAACTAAATAAAATGTAATTGTCATCTGAAATAGCTCGATAAAAAGTCTGGGGGTAAATATCGCTTTTGCTTAATGTGAATTTGGCCGCTGTTTGTTTAATTTGTGTAATCAATCTATTTGTTCGTTTCGCCGAAAACTCTCTTTAATCATGCTCATTTTAAAAGTTGTTTAAATTCTAATTCAGCAATTAGAAGGCAAGTTACAGCGCCAATTAATCTTAATGCAAAGTAGCTCCCATTACCGAGAAAAAGAATAATCAAGCCGTTCCCACTTTTTAGAGTATTTTTAGTTTGTTCTTTAATCCGCAATTAATCTTTCTGACGAGTGTTTATTAATGAGTGTTTTGCGGAAAAGCTGAAGTTGACCGGCCCTCTCTGCTTCTCCAGATTTCCCACTGGTGAACCTCTCTGTGGAACCGCAGCCTGTTCTGGAAGGCAATCTGGTCAAGTTCCACTGTGCCGCTAAAGCGAATCCCCCTGTCACTCATTACAGGTGAGAGCTCACACACACAGACCAGGAACTGGTTTTCTATCTCAGTATCTCATTCTTTCACTCTCCTGATGTTTTTCTCCTGATGCCTTCACGGAAAAACCACATGAATTTCACATGCGAACACACGTTCATTGCGTATGCATGCAAAGCTGCATGATAAATTAATGTGTTTTTGCTTTAACACGTGATTGTATGGAAATAGCAACTGAGGCACAATGTGACACATTGAGAGCTTGCGCTCTGAAACCACCCAAAAATCATATGCAAATTTAGTAATTTGAAATTCATGTTTTTTCTGCATGCTTTTACTTGTACATTACTTTGTCTAAAAAAAAAAAAAAAAAAAAAAAAACAGTGTGGCCAATGGCTCTACAGCGAGTTTTAAGTTCTTTTAATTAATTCATTTATTTCTGGTTGTGGCATCACAATGTGGTGAAAGCTGATCCAATAAATAAATTGTGATCCAGTACTTTAATATGATAACAAAGTTAGTTATTTTATTGTCTTTATTTTATTCAAATTAATGCATTTGTTTTGATACATATACACTTCTTCTTTTTTCTTTTTTTTTTTGCATTAAATTTATTTTAAGTGAAAGTAAAAACATTTATAAATATAGCTGCAAGCAGCAATTACGGAGCCAAGCACTAGGCAAGCAAGTCATTTTAAGATGATTTTAGTCAAAATGGGTGAAAAATCATTAAAAACAACCACTAGTAATATGATTTAATAAGTTATAATTTTTGACTAATAGGTAGCACTGTTATCAAATCGATGTGGTGTGTTAAGTGTGAGGTGACAATGACAAACACAAATTTTGGTGTCAGTATGTCAAAGCTTTGCAGAGATAAAGCCTCAGAGTGATTTTAGCATTGTGGCTCAAATTTGTTGCATTGCTATGCAAAGTGGTTTTATCTATTGACACAAAATTCATAACTTTGTGTCAGCACAGCCTGAAGATGATCTGAGTCAAATTTGGTGGAAAATCGGACCAACAGTCTAGGAGGAGTTCGAAAATGTAGGTTTTCAACATTAATCAGAATGGCGGACAATAGGCCAATTTAATGAAATGTTATTAGCATTTTTTGAAAATTCTTTATAACTTTTGGCTACAAGGTGGCACTGCCCCCAAACTTTTTGAGTACTGTCAGGGCATGGTGCCGAAGACACATAGCAAGTTTCATAACGATAGGCGATTGTAAAAAAATAACATTTTTTGCCAAAATTCAAAATGGCTAATGCCCAAAATGGCTGACATGCTCCACCAAATCTAAAGAGACCATTTTTGTTAGAAGCAAAAATAACAATTTTTCATATCTCCTGACCACTAGGTGGCACTGCGCCAAAACACTGCAGGTAGCCTCAGGTCATGCTTATTATAACACACAACAAGTTTGGTCTCAATACACCAAACCGTCAATTAACATCAATTTTTGCGTGCAACTTTTTTGCTAGGATTCCTTCATGCATTATTCGAGAACAGTTTGACTAATCAACTTGAATTCCATAACATTTTGCCAGCATGGTCTGAAGATGATCTGAGCCAATTTTGGTGAAAATTAGACAAACCGTCTAGGACGAATTTGAAAAAGTAGGTTTTTCGAACAATTAAAAATAGCGAAAAAAGAAGTTTTCTTCTGTGCATTATGGTTCAAAAGTTATTAGCATAAACATGAGTAAAACTTTGGACAAGTGGTGGCACTAGAGAGTTTGAGTTAGAGACCCCAAACTTGCTGTGGTTATGTTGAGACTGTCCTGTATGAGTGTGCCAAATTACACAACTTTCCTGCAAGTGGTTCTACGCGCTGCCATAGACTTCCAGAGTGGCCCCTCTTGGCCCCTAATGATACAAAACATTTCTTTTTCAAATAAATGCTGTTTATTTAAACTTTCTTTTTCAAAAAAATGCTTTTATGGTTTTAACAAAATATTGAGCAACACAACTGTTTTTAACATTGAAAACAATAAAAAAAATGCTTCTTGAGCAGCAAATCAGCATATTATATTGATTTCCAATCATGCTGAAAATTCTCCTGTATCCGACGCAACTTGTTGGTTTACATTTTGTTTCATGATTTTGCTGTAAAGTCTTCATCATATAGAGAGAGACAGTGTCACACATAACGTCTTTTTAATCAGCGTAGAGCGAGAGATGATCTCATCTCCCGCCCCATCAGAGTTTCATACATTATTCATGCCAGAGAGGTCTAAAGAAGAAGCACAGACCGGCACACACCAGACTCTTGTGCCTGTGCCCTCAGCCAGCTGGACAAAGAATCTCCAAAGCTCAGAGGACACTTTGTGTCTCCTGTCCCTTGACCCGCTGCAGCAGGCTTCAGATGCACGCTGTGCCACAGCCCGAACCCTCGGCCAAATGTAATGTCATGAAATCATCAATCAAGCGCGAGGAAGCTCTCCACACGGAGACTGGCTTCTCAGAGAAACACAGCATTTGAATTCACACTGCAGGAACACAGAAGCCCAACTAATTACGAAGAAAGTCATTACTGATTGCGGGAGATTTCCTGTGGGCATTACACCGTTCCTCTGAGAGGATTAGAGCTGCCTCACTAGAAAGAGGAAGGATTATTTTCACTAGCCAATATTTTATTCATGTTCATTTTGTTTACATAAATATGGAAATTAATTTAACTTTGTTTTGTTTTGTTTTTTTGTAAGACAAAATGTAACGTTTCTTATTGGAGGCGTCCAGTCCAGCTGCTCGCAGAAATAAAACCCATCACTGTCCTCCTGTGGCATTTGAAATGAGATTAGTGAAGCTGTAAATTAATTAGCAGAAATAAAGCCTTTATGTTCGGCGGTCATGATGGCCATTTAAGACCCTGAGTATTTTTCATTCATGGCTTTTCATAATTTCGCAGAGCAGTTTTTGTCTAATGGAATCTGGCATGACGTGATCGACTCGATGGATTTTTCAATGGCTGATGCTGAAACAGTGGGGTGCAAAAGTAGCATTTTTACCTATTTTTTCATTTCATTTCTTTAGCAGAGAACAATGTAATATAAACAATGTAATTTAATTACATTTTCATTTATTGAACCATTGTAATAAATCATGCAGCCATTCTGAATATCGAAATAGCGATCTTGTTCGTATGATATCGCTTAAGCATCACTACATATTAGAGATGTGCTGAATAGCGATTCCATAAGCGGAAATGCACAGAAAACGAATAATGCATTCTACTGAGCCACTAAAAGGACATGGTTAGCCGTTTGCTAGCGGTAGCCTGTTACATTACATTACATTACATTACATTACATAAAATTTCACTTTCCACATAAACAGGGTAAGGAGAGGTGACTGATAATATGATATTGAATGATTTGCAGATCCTGAGCACCACTGACAAACATCTAATCATGTAAAATGTGTGGTAAGTACTGCCGCTCTGTAGTATACACAGAGTATGTGTGATCGCGAATCTCGAAAGTGAAAATAAAAAGCGAGTGCACATTCAAAAAACAATATCAGTGCCCCACATTGAAATGCCCACAGTTAAGATACAGTATAATTACCCAACGATATAATTGTGATAGAGAGCATTGAAATATATATATATATATATATTTTTTTTTTTTTCCTTTAGGGGTCCCATAGTACACGTCATTTGCTTTCCGAAAAGGGTATTCGGATTCAGGCACATCCCTACTGCATATATGAAATAACTGAGAGTAAAACTGCCATTTATGATGTCTATAAGCTGGACTCAGTAGAGAAAGCACGGCATTGTCACAGTGAGGCAGTGTATATGTATGTGAAATTCACAGTGACAGTGAAATTGCATAAAAACTTCCGTTCTTTCTTTTCAAAGAATGTGGCCTTTGGTTTATCTTAAACCTAGACTTCTCTCCACCAAAATAACACCTTGAAATGTGAAGCCATCACAAAGAGTTCAATAAAAGCCACTGTGCTCAAAACTGCATCCACAACCTTGCTATAGAGAAGAAAATAGAGAGCGTATAATTCTAGCTACGATTGTTTGTTTTTTTTTTTTCTTGAACTCTCAGAGTGGAAAAGTGGGGCGTGAATGGATGGAATCAGACACGTCGCTTTTCTGCCTGTGAATAAAGTATGTACTTCGTGTCCCTCCAGGGGCTTTCTGTCAGCGCTGGTGTTGGCGGCTTTGTTCTGGCGTAGGTGATTTGTCTTGTCTTATCCTCATTTGTCACCTCTGAAGTGTCTAATGGAAGACGCTCTGTTGGGCGTGTCGAACATTTGATGTGAACATGTGGCTTTGCAGCTTGGCATCGGTGGGCATCAGCGTCCACGTGGCTGATTGCTTGTTTTGGCGGAGACGGTTCGTACCACCCAGCGTTTTAATTCGAAATGCGGCGGATCACAGACAGCCCTCCTGCAGCATCTTAAAAAAAACCAAACAATTTCTTTTCCACGGGTGTTGTATCGGCTTACACCTTCAGAGGATTCTTTTGTATTCTAGGGTTTGTACATATACTATCGCTGTTGAATTATGTAGAGAAAGCAGCAAACGCATGGATTTGATCTGTGTATTGTGAAGGTTTGAGAGCACGGTTTGTCTTTCTGGCTGAGGTTTGGACATCTTTTATTTGTGGTTACTTTACGGTTTTATTCTCACGTCTCTCGCCAAGATAAAGTTGTCACAGCTCTGTGTATAACACAATGTTTTTATCTTTGAATATGTCAAGATTCAGCCCTCATCTGAGCTATAGAAAGTGCCTCCCTGGCAGGAGGACGCTGTAATTTTTCAAACTACTCTGGGTCTTGATTAAATTAAAGTAAGACAGTTAATCACTTAAATGTCAAAGATCCATGGAAATTGTTCACAGCACTTTTTCCTATTTTAGCACCAAATACAGGATTAAAATAATTTCATAAACAGCTTACGGTGACTACTGGCACCATTGGAATTATTGAAATTGAATTTTCCTAACAGGATGTAATAAGCCCTTTCCTCCGTTTGTTTGAATCCATGATGAGACCCGCTGTGATCCAGAGTAATCTCTTCATGTTAGACGCTTTTGATGGTTAATCAATTGCCACTGGATTAGCTACACGTTCACAATCCCATACATTTGAATGAAAAGGATACCTGTCCATCTCTGTGGAAAGAAAATTTCTCCTGGCCTCATTTCTTTTCTCCCATCCTCGCCGTATTTTAAGCTGGTCAGTGTGTTTCCTCTTGAGATTGGCAGGTGAAGCCATCAGCCCTGTCCTGTGTGTGGATCTCTCTCATGTGGTTGAGTTCACATGGAGGCTATTGTACCCAGAGTAAACTCAGTGGAAAAGAAAGTTAGTGTTAGAGCCGTGGCCTAGGGGTTAGCACACATTGAGCCTTGGTGTGCATGTAGGCGGTGTAAGTTTGAGTCTTGGTCAAAGTGGGCATGCAGAGCTGCTGGTGAGAGCAGATGTACAAATGAGCAAGATGGCATTCACAAAGGACTTGTTCTTCCGTTTCAAAGCAACTAGGCGAAGCGCAGTGAAATGGAACTGAGTGCATCTTGAGATACATTTTTAAGACTAGATTTAATTTGACAAGTCATTTTAAAAATGAAACAGTCATTTGCATGAGACTCAGACAAAACACTGTTCAAAAGAAGTCCATTAGATCAGCAGTTAAAACATAATACTTACATTTAGCAAGGATGCATTAAATTGATCAAAAGTGACAGCAAGACATTTACCATGTTACAAAATGTTTAAAAAAATCAAATGTCAAATAAATCCTGTTCTTTAGATATTCATCAAAGATTAATGGAAAAAAGCAACCTGATCTCATGATGAAAACATGCCTGTGGGAACATTTTTGCGAGACGCGATTGGATTCCTTTTTTGGCTAGTTTTGAGTAGCAATTAGGCGGGTTTTGTTGTGACAACCTGGCACCCCTGAATGTGACATAAAAACACAATCGCAAGCATGCCGTTTTAGCTTGTTTTTCTATCTCTCTTTTTTTTTCTCATTTCATCAGGAGTCATGGTTTTCACAGGATTCGTACCCAATGATTCTGCATCCTAAGTCCAATTCCATGCCAGCTGTGCATGAGCAAGCTTGTTACGTCCGAAAAGCAAAACATATGGAGCTGTAATCATAACTGTGTACGGAAAACGATTACAAGTGCTCGCATTTTACCGCCTCTAGTGTTCATTTTACAGAGCAAGCTTGTTACTGAGTGCATCTTGAGATGCATTTTTAGGACTAGCTTTAATTTGACAAGTCATTTTAAAAATTAAATTGAGAGAAATTGCATGAGACTCAGACAAAACAATGTGCAAAAGACATCCATTAGATCAGCAGTTAAAATATAATGCTTATATTTAGAAAGGATGCATTAAATTGATCAAAAGTGACAGCAAAACATTTGCCATGTTACAAAATATTTCTGTTTCTATAATAACATGCCTGTGGGAAGTTTTTCGTGAGATGCAAAATATGTACTGCCATGTACATTTTGAGACATATTTGATGTAAAATGTCCACTGTTTGGCACTAAAAGTGTTTGTTTTTTCCCCTGAACAGATGAACTGACGTGTATGTTTTATGTGGAGTTGGTTTTGTATGTTTTGCCACAGTTCTGACTTGAAATGATAGTTGAGTGGCGCTATAACTCTAATGCTCCATGACATTTTAAAATAATGTACTATCTTCACTAAACCTAAACCTAGGCGATAGTATGAACAAAAGCGAATGTGACCAGTGTTGCCAAGTCTGCAGTTTTCCATAAGAATTGGTCTATTTTAACACTGTTGCCGTGGGTTGTTTTTTATGTCCGCGGGTTGAAGCGACCCCAATAATGTAATATTTAGTCCCTGGAATGCTAATTTGACCAGGGGAACCCTGCCAAAAACATGCATTTTACCCCCCGGAAGGCAATTATTTTAAAAATGCGATTTGGCTACTTTTAGGCTAGTTTTAAGTTGCAGCTGGACAGGTTTTGCATGCCGTTTTAGCTTGTTTTTCAATCTCTCATCTTTCAGCTCTTTCATCACGAGTCATGTTTTTTCACAGGATTCGTACCCAAGGATTCTGCATCCTAAATCCAATTCCGTGCTGGCTAAGCTACCAAGCAATCTTGTTACTTCCGGAAAGAGAAACATATGGAGCTATGATCATAACTGTGTATGAAAATGATTACAAGTGCTCGCTGTTTTACCACCTCTAGTGTTAATTTCTGTTGGAAACTGCAGTGATATGTATTTATTGGTACGTATTTTGCGTCGCGCAAAAACGTTCCCACAGGTACGTTTTTGTTATGAGAACAGGTAGGATAAAAAGATAATAAGAATTTTTTTGAACATGTTTTTATGTTCTTTTTTTTTTTTTTTTACATTGTAATAATATTTTTTTAAATAGTATTTTTGGTGAACATAAGAGGCTTCTTTCAAAACAAGTCAAAATTTTATCAACCCCAAAGTTTTAAACAGTAATGTGTGTAAACAAGAAAACACAAGTTTTTTGTTCATAATTCATTGTAAATAAGATTTTATAATGATAATACAGATATACCTTGCTTTTGGCACCTCATTTTTAAAAATGTTTCCAAGACATGGCAAAATTTGCAATAATATTTTTGTCCAGCAGAAAAAAGGAAACTTTTGTTATACTCCGTCAGCTGCCAATAAAAATGATGAAAAGACCAAACACAAAAAGAAGTTGTGTCGAGTACATTCATTACACCAATTTCTTTTTATTTCTGTAACACTGTCCACTTTAACTTCACAGATGCAAACAAAAGTCCATCTGCTTAGTGCTTGATCTTCCCATCTGAATCCCGAGCAGCAGCGTTTGCTTGTGTTGTCCGTGGTTTCTCCCTTTCCTCTTCACATTTCACTATAATGACCGCAGCATCAAAGGGTGCCAATGATAGAGGCAGCATCTAAAAACCTCTTAATGTGTTCCTGTTATTCTTCCGCCAAAGAAGACACGGCCTGCCGACAGGACGAAAATGAAAAGGCCTAAATAAAAAAAAACACATGCGGCGTCCTGAAAATTACGTTAGACACTCTTAAGGATGCTTTTGTTGTTTCAGTACACCATGCAAATAAGACATGATCTCAGTCATTTGCCCGTGGAAAAAAAACCTTTCTTGTCGCCTTTGATCTTTAGAGCAGATCTGGGGAAAAACATGGCAACGTCCATCAGGGTTGTTCATTTTCTTGCTCTGTTTTTGTCTCTGATGGATAATTAGATGGGCGAAGGGGGGAAACATGATCACAGATGCAACGGGAGACACTTATGAGGTGCTGGTTGATCATTCCTTCTTCACCGAGCCGGTATCCTGTGAGGTCACCAATGCCCTGGGCAGCACCAACATCAGCCGTAATGTGGATGTTTACTGTGAGTTTAACTGCTTCGTATACAGTGGTGGCCAAAATTATTAGAACACTAGTATTTTCACCAGCTTGAGGAGATATCAGTTTACATTTCCAAACATTCATTTTGCCATTAATTGTAAGAATCCAGGGAGATTTTTGTTTGCACAAGGAGATGCTTCAAGAGACCTACATGCAAAGCTACCTGAAAAACTATGCACAAGTGCATCTAGGACAAAAGCTGCTTTAAACACAGTGTTCTTTTTGACAGCAAATTTGGATTTAGTCTTGGTCATAGTCTTCTGACTAAAATGCCATTTAGTCATATTTTAGACATCTGAATTGTTTTTAGTTTTAGTCTAGTTTTATTGGACTAAATATCATAAGATTTTAAATCGAATGGGTTTAGTTACAGTGTAATGCATTTATTAAGCATTTCTCTAAAATGAAATGCCAATAGTTACATAGACTAATTATGCATTCTTTATAACAACCTGTTTAACACATTTTTCATTCATTCAAGCAGACATATTTATTGATATGAATACATTTAGTTTATTTTATTAGGGCTACTAAAGTGATTCAGTCAAGAGCAGTGAGTGAATTTCTGTCTTTCTTTTTTTTGCTTGATTAACATCAGTGTCACAGAGAATAGCAACTAAATTAGACTGTTGTCCCTTTAAAACCAATTACATGAATGAATACATGTTCGATATTCTCCCAACTGTTTACGTTCACCTAAGACGTAACCGAGTGTGTTTACATGAATATTCGTCCAAACAGACAATTTGACATCATTTTGTATGTATTTCTCCGTTCAAGAGACATGAAAGAGTACTCGTGTGCTGTGTGAGAGGCGCTGCTTGGGTGTCTGTGCTCAGAAAACCAGACAGAATAGAGTTCTCTTTTGTGTCGTCAAATTTATCCATATTTCTGCTCTTTTCTTACTCCCAGATATTGACATTTTTGAATCTTTTATGAGACGTGCAGCAAATGTATGCTAGCTTATGTCCCGCTGGATAGATCAATAGGCTACGATACAGTTCAAATATACGCATCTAACCTCCTAACCACACAGCAATGAATCTCTTCCCAAATCGTCCCTCCCTAACATTTTTTGTCTCGTTTTTATCCGTTGGCCAAATGTCAATACATTTTCGTCATAGTTTTTGTCAATCAAAACGTTTCGCCTTATTTTTGTCAGTGAAAAAATGTTGTTGACACAAATTATGACGAAAATGATTCGTCAACGAAATTAACACTGTTTAAATGCAAAGGATGGTCACATCAAATATTGATTAAATTTAGTTAATAGAAGTTAACTGATAAAGAAAATCTATTTACGACATTATTTTTAATAGCATCCTCATTTTACAGCACTTTTAACAGTACTGTAGCTTTGCAGGTAGGTTTCTTGAAGCATCTTGGAGACGTTGCCACAGTGGATTTAGTCTTAGTCATAGTCAGTTTATTCTGTTTCTTCATGTCATTCCAGACAGACTGGATCGTGATAAGATCAGATCTCTATGTGGAGCACTGGCTGTTGTCAGACTCCTTGTGCAAACAAAAATCTCACATATTTTTGATTATTACAATTAATGGCAAAATTAATGTTTGGAAATCTAAACTAATATTTTCTACTGACAAACTACAGCAAAACCATTTTTAGCTGCCGAATATACTAGTGTTCTAATAATTTTGGCCACCACTGTAGATACATTTCTTTTGATATCCCAAAGGAATGGTTTATTCAAAAATGATTCATTCTACATATTTTGTCTTTTCTTCCATGAATGTTCTTTTGCATATAGCAAAAGTAAATAATATGTGTATGTATTTGTGTTGTAGTCGGGCCCCGTCTGGCTGCTGAACCCCAGAGCCTCCAGGTGGATCGGGGATCTGATGCCGTGTTCAGTTGCGCTTGGATTGGAAACCCTTCGCTCACCATTGTGTGGATGAAAAGGGGTCATGGAGTTGTACGTAATTTACTCTGCACTACTCATAAAACACATAAAAGGGATGTGCAAAAATTGCCATGTTGTGGTCTCTATAGAAACCCATGTTAAAACAGGGTAAAAATGAACTCTATTTAAACCATAAAACTATAAAACTGCACAGCGTTAAGCCGTGCTGTTGTTGGCTGCCACAGTAAAGGCAATGAACTTCCTTACATTTAAATTCAAATTTCAAATCTGCATTCTGTTTGCTACACCAAATCAAATTTAATTGGAATTTAACGTGCATTCGCAATTAAATTCTGAATTGCACACAGCCCTAATTTATAGAATTGTATTCGGTTCTCCATCTGGATGTGATGAATGTATCCGGTGCACACGTGACTGATCTGTTTTTGATGATGACAACAGCTGTGACAGTTGAGTTTCAAGGGCTAATGGACCCTCAGTAGAGCACGTTGTGTTTGTGTAGGTCGTCATCTGTTGGGATAGCACAACTGATGTTGAGATGAAGTCAGGACTCAAGAAAGAAGCTGTATTTGTGACTACAGTGATGGTTAATTATAGATGCAGTTCTGCTTCATGTATTTGCTTCAAAAAAAAAAAAGACAAGCAAGAGAAAACTTTTTAACAATGTCGACAAAGTTTACTTAGACTGTGGCGTTGTCTGTTTTTTTCAAACATCTGTTACCTTGCAGGTGCTAAGCAACGAGAACACCTTGACACTAAAGGCTGTGAGACAGGAGGATGCCGGGAAATACGTATGTCGAGCTGTGGTGCCGCGCGTGGGAGTGGGAGAGAAGGAGGTCACGCTTACTGTCAACGGTAAATATTTTCAGCGCTTTGTTTATATTCAGTCTGTCCGTCTGATCAGGACCCTTCAGCGAATTCTCATTTGCTTCGGGTTTTGATTGCTTTGACTCACAAGAGCTGGAAGAGGCTCTCAAAAGCAGGATCAGGCCACATTTCACTCAGGCTAAAGGGGATGTTTTCTACACTGTTTAGCTTGGCAATAACCGAGACATGCTCTATGACCCTCAGAGATATGGGCGCCGTAATCAGGAGAGATGATCTTGAATCGCTCTCATCATTTCTTCTCACTCGTCAATAGATGACAGACTCGGGGCACATGAGGCCGTGTGATTTGCTTTAAGGACTCTACCAGGTTTCTGAATCAATACAGGCATATTGATTAACCCCACACTTCAAGAAGTGTCTTCCCCTGAAATGTAATCAAAAAACATATCACAGGCCATTCTGGACAGCTCGAATACTATACCAGCAAAAGCCATATACATATGTGTTTTGGTTGTTTTGTTTTGTCTTGCTGTAGGCGTCATTTTATTGGTTATTCTCTCTCTAGAGGAGCTCATGAAAAAGTGTTATGGAGCTTTGTATGCTTTATCCATTTGTTTTGATGGAAACTTTTAAGTCCTAAGGGCTTTGCAATAACACCGGCCTGCTCCTGTGAGGCAATAAGCCTGGTCAACGCTCTATGAATTCTTAATCTTTGCTGTTTTTCCTCTCGTGGTGTTACAAGGTTGAGATCTGGGACGGGTTGGCGTGTCTGACTTTGTGTCTAATCCAGTCTTAAAGAAACAGTTCAATCAAAAATGAAAATTCTGTCATCATTTACTCACCCTCATGCTGTTTCAGACCTGTACTACTGCTGAAACACAAAAAGAGATGTTTGATGGATGTAAGCTTTGAAAATGACACAGAAAATGGAACAAGTGGAAATGTCTTCATATTTATTCATACATGTGGAAATTGGCTCGAGAATTAAACAAATAGTCTTTGTGCCAGTTTTCTGCTACAAAATGCACATAATTTTTTGTAAGAAAGTGTGACATGCTTGAGCAAAACAGACACTATTTTTGGAATTTTGGCACCCCAAAATTAGTAGGAAACAAGTATTGGATAAATTTAGCAAATGTGATGTGGAAACTTGAAAAGCAATCATCTCTTTTTTTGATGTATTGGAAAAAGCTGCATATACACTACCAGTCAAAAGTTTTTGAACTGTATGATTTGTAATGTTTTTAAAGAAGTTTCTTCTTCTCACCAAGCTTGCATTTATTTGATCCAAAGTATGGCAAAAACAGTAGAATATTTAATATTTTCACTATTTAAAATAACTGTTTTCTATTTGAATATATTTTAAAATGTAATTTATTCCTGTCATCAAAGCTACATTTTCAGCATAATTACTCCAGTTTTCAGTGTCACATGATCCTTCAGAAATTATTCTGATATGTTGATTTGCTGTTCAAGAAACATTTTTATTCTTATTATTATCAATATTTAAAACAGTACATTTTAGGATACTTGATGGATAGAAAGATCCAACGATTAGCATTTATCAATCAGCATAGTCAGCATAAATTTTTATTTTATTTTATTTTATTTTATTTTATTTTTTGGATAAGTATTCATCATTAATCATTAATATATAATTAATACTTTTATTTAGCTAGGATGCTTTAAATATTATAAAAACACATTTATAATGTTACAAAAGATTTCTAATTCTGATAAATGCAGTTCTTTCTATTCATCACAGAAACCTGAAAAAAAAACTGTTTTTAACATGTTTTTTTGAGCAGCAAATCAGAATATTAAAATATTTCTGAAGGATCATGTGACTGGAATTATGATGCTAAAAATCCAGCTTTGAAATCACAGGAATAAATTACATTTTAATGTATATTCAAATATAAAACGGTTATTTAAATAGTAAAAATATTACAAAATTGTACTGTTTTTGCTGCACTTTGGATCAAATAAATGCAGGCTTGGTGAGCAGAAGAGTCTTCTTTAAAAAACATTAAAACTCTTACTGTTCAAAAACTTTTGATTGGTAGTGTACATTCCAAAGATTGCCTTTTGTGTTCCACATAAACAAAGCAATACAGGTTTACAATGACACAAGGGTGTAAGGTCACTCTTGAGGTCTTCTCTTAAGCATTGACAAATGCTTTGAATTCAGTCAGACTGAACATTTCAAACCCAAATGTTTTATGCAGTCTGTAAAACCGCCCACAGTGTAAATGAAGTTCTGTTGCTGATGCAAATCAAGAACCTTAAAAGTTAAGGTCTATATGATAATGTAGCTCAGTCATCTCATTATCAGAGATTGTTCTCAATGACCCATATCTACTCCTATAAATCATGACCTTTTGTCTGGGAAGTAAACATACAAATAGTGTAGCAACACCAAGTTTTGGACACCAGTTCATCTGTGATGATTTGTTTGTTGTGTTTGCTTTAGTTTAACCATCCTACGAAAGAAAGAAAGCCATACAGGTTTGGAATGGTATGAGAGTGAGTAAATAAAAGAACTTTCATTTTTGGGTGAACTGTCTCTTTAAGAAATATGCAGCCATATGCTAATAAACAGGAGACACATTAGTGCTTAAATACCAGAAATTAGATGGATTAGGCAGATGATGAACGGAAAACACGATTACTGATATTATAATAGATCATTAATGAATAACCACATTAGAGTCCATTAGGCTGCAAGAGTGTCTCTTTGACAAACACAGATGATTTTGCGTCTTTGATAACGAGACCCCTTAAAGACGTGCGTGAATGAGATGCCTTATGGAAACAGATCAATATCACTGCAATCACTATGCTGTGTGTGACTCTTATCTAAGAAAAAAGTTGTTTTTAAGCTTCTTCAAATAGTACTCCAGTTTTTCACCTTCTTGTCCAACGAAGCAAGAAACAAAAGAAGCAAGAAACACTCTGTTCTAATGGATCACGGCTTTGGGTTCAGGTTTAGCTTTCATAATGAGGATAAAAATGAAAAGATCAGTTTGCTCTCTGCAAGAGGGTGAATTTTACAATGATTTTTAACCTTAGTTCTGCCTCTTCAAAATCAACAAGAAAACAAACACTCATTAACAACCAGTGTTGGGAAGGTTACTCTGGAAATGTAATAGGTTACAGATTACAAGTTACTCAATTTAAAATGTAATAAGTAGTGTAACTTTTCAATTACTTTAATAAAGTAATGTAACTTATTACTTTTAATTACTTTTTGATTACTTTTCTAAATTTCTAATATTTTCAACTGTTAATCATTTTGAAACATTTAAACCAAGCAGAGTTAACCTTACAGTAGTGTTCAACACTGATTACTGTCAGACTTTCAAAATCCTTTATCACCTGAATTAAGATTATAATAAGTAAGGGATAATAATTATACATCTTTATTTTGCGATAACAACTGGCTGAATGTACATTATCTCACTTATTACACAGCTGCTTGATAGATTATTTAGATGTTTCGTGTCAGAATTATTAGACACGAAACACTGATCTGAGTTGAAATATTTGAACACAAAGCTTCCATGAAGAAATCAGTTGCTAGCAAACGGCAAGTTCAAACTAGACATTTTAGGGATACAGTGCAGTCATACCACTTTTCTTACACAACATTTCACCACATAAATAATTAAGTAGTAGTACTAGTTTGTTAGTTATCGTATAATACATTACAGTGTACAAAAAAAAAAATGGCAGCAGCTGCATTTGTATGAAACAACAGAGCAAGTCCACGATACCAGGATGACAGAATTAAGAAATTGTCCACATAATATTGAATTAAGCTTTAATATTTTATTAGCTAACCAAACGCAAAGCTTCCGCCAAGAAAAATTATCAAGCATATAGCACCGACTTAAGTTGCCCCGAAAGAGTCTGAGCTGTGTAATAATTTAATTTAAAGCACAGCCACCACAAATTCAGACTTTTTTTTTTTTTTACTTATATTTTTGGGCTTTTTATGCCTTTTATTGTGATAGGACAGTAGAGAGATGACAGGAAAGAGCTGGGAGGAGAGAGGGGAGCGGGATCAGCAAAGGACCTCGAGACGGGAATCGAACTCGGGTCACCGTGAGCGTAGTTGCGCTATATGTCATAACAAGATCATAACATAAATAACATCATAACAAGAAATAGTTTAATAGCTATGATACTGGGTTTGAAATCAAATGTTTGCATAGTTATGACAGAAAACACTAGCATCTAACAATGCCTTGGAAAAAACAATTTTAAAAAATAAAGTTTATGCATAAACCCAAATAGGAAATAAAACAGTTATCGAATAAGCATGTGTCCTGTTCTGTGTCCTAAACTCCTGAAGAATTGGTGTCTCATTTTAGAGCAGTCAATGCAATTTAAAAGAAGTCAATTAAATCTGTAAGTGGGGGTGGGTGTGTGAAAAAATTCGGATGTAATCCCCTTTGTAATCACTGGCATTTTTCAAAAGTAACTGTAATTTAATTACATATTTTTTCTCAGTAACTGTAACTAATTACAATTACATTTATTTTGTAATTAAATTACGTAATTCCGTTACATGTAACTAGTTACTCCCCAACACTGTTAACAACTGAGAATGCAGTTCAGAAGCCTGCTATGCAGTTTAGATATTTTTGATGCTCATTGAAAACAAACTGTGTCCGAGAACCACTCGCAACATTTTCTGAACAGCTCCCTGCCGTCCTTCTCGCTTCTGCTGCTTTCTGTTCACCCATTAGATGAGTCTATTTACTTGCTAGGAGCCGAAAGTAAAGAAAGGATGAATGATAATGTTTATAGCACCACACAAGAGAGGTCAGGTTAAATCGCAAAATAAAATGCAACCCAATGTCCTCCAGCTACAAGTTTTATTGCCGTTGTTTTCAACCTTTTTGACCCTCTCAGTATATGCTATAAGTGTATCTCTTCTTGATAGTTGAGAACTGCTGGTTTACAGGACTACCAAACAGACACTCTTTTAAAATGTTGATTTTTGTTCATTTATTGTTTATGGGCCATTCTACAGAAATGGTGCAAACTGCTGTTCCACAACCAAAAAACACATTTAAAAGGCATTTACGTAGTCAAATCTTAAAGGGGTCATCGGATGCCCATTTTCCACAAGTTGATATGATTCTTTAGAGTCTTAATAAAAAGTCTATAAAATACTTTGGTTAAAAATTCTCAATAGTTGTGTAAAACAACACCCTTTTTACCTTGCCAAAATCAGCTCTGCAAAAATCATCCCATTCTGGTCGAGGCTGCTTTAATTGCAAATGAGCTCTGCTCACCCCGCCCCTCTCTTCTCTCTGTGGAAAGAGGAGCCTGTTTACTTCAGCCGCATTTAGCCGCGTTTAGCCACTAAACTTGCTAACTAGCACTTTATTAGGAAAGGCGATCGCAAAGGGGATATTATATTTACAGATTAAGTAAAAACCACTGCATGGATTTTTAGCATTATAGGGTAGATTTGTACATACACTGCCAACACACATTAATGTTCAAACAACATGTAAAAGTGTGATGACCACTTTTTTACTATGATCCTTCTATTATCTATTGAAACCCACAATAATATTTAACATATCAGTAAGGTTAATATAAAATCATCATTTTATTGAGTACTTTCAACTAAGAGGTGGCTGTCCCGAACGCTAACCACTAAATTTTAGCTTATGAAAATGATATTGAAATAATTTTTGTATTTTATTCCTTTGTTGTTTTTAAAAAAAATCTTCTTGATGTCACTACCGAAACAGTGTATGTTTTAGCCCGTTGACTGAGACTGATTTTAACTACACTCCTACATTTATAATCAGAAAATATTCATATGTTCCTCTCTCTCATAGCTAAAAGGTGTGAGTAGATAGGGCCCATCACTTTAGAGGTAAATAAGTTCAGAAGTCTGAAAATCTGTGTAACTTCAAGGAATGTTTAAGAAACACATAATCCTTACTTTGAGGAAAATAAACAAAAGATTAGTACAGTTATGCAAGTTTTTGGTCATTTAATATGTTTTAGTAGTATTTTAGCATGTGAGCTAAAATTCTGTAATATGATGTGGTCGCTACCAAAGCATTATTGTCATTAACGAAAATGTACAGTCACGACCAAAACATGGGATGGTTTGTCAAAAATAAAGCATACTGTATTATCAGTAGATAGGTAGGGCTGTCAGTTTAACGCATTACCTTAATTATTTAGTTATGAAAAATAACGCGATTCAAGATTAATTAATCAAAACATCATGTAATTGCATTAGATTTAGATTTAAAAAAATTAATCGACTGACAACTAAGATATTATGATAGTGTTTGGTTCAATGTATATTCAAACTAATAAATCCTTAAGATTGACATCAGTATGATATGAACTTTGAAGAAGATGCAAGCAAATTCTTAATAGGTCAATATAACCCTTCTTATTAAATTATATATTACTCTGTTTCAGTAGTAACAAATTTGGGAAGAAGACAAATATTCCAAAACTTCTGAAAATACAGTGAGAATTAGCTGCACAATTACTAGAAATGTGTACCTTTGATATTATACAGTTTGCAAACATACAAAATTTGTGGAAAAAGACATTTTTTTCCAAGATATTTCCAACACTAACTTTGAACCAGTTCTGTAGAATGGCCTATATGTTATTATGTATCCCCGACTATCAATTTCATTTTATTTAAAACACTCATTTATTGTTTTTTATACACTATGACCCTCCATGAGATCTGAGTCATTTGGAGTAAATGATCAGGCCTTCATTTCTCCCACAGAACAAGCAGAGCATCGTTGAAAGCCAAGCACGGAGCGAGACGTGTGACTGCACCTTCCTCATGCGGTTCGGTCTCACATCCCGCTCTCTCTCCTTTCTCCGCTCGTTTCCCGTCTGAGCCTGAGAGATAAAGCTGTTTAATTACAGCCCTCATTTATGGCCATGATCCCCTGTCAGATTTGTTTGGCTCCCCCAGAGGACACGATCTGAACAGACTGCCGCTGGAAGAGCACGGAAAAGGCGTCCCACCCCTCTGCCCGACTGCAGCCTTTGAGCATGTGTGTGATTAAGAGGGTGCCGGGGAAAGCGAGAGCATTGTCTCACTCTCTCTAGAGAGACGGAGCTTCGGTGTGTACAGAAGACTCCTGCACGCTGCTGGGATCTGTAATTGATGGGATAGTACTCGCGCACTGAGACACCCGAATTCCAATTAAAATGAAAATCTGTTTTCGTATAGAGACACATAATGAACCTCAATCTGCTGTGGAAGGAGAAATGGAAAAGTTATGATTGTATTTATTATGATTTTATCTGCCACCCCCCTCCTCCTTCTCTTTAACTTTTAATTATTTATGAAATTATGAAGTTTACTCTAAGCATTATTTCCAGTTTTTTTGAATAAGATGCAGTGGGAAGAGCTAAATGACTAGCTCATCCAAAGATGAGAATATTCAGTCATTATTTACTCACCCTCATGTCATTCCAACCTCTGTGACTTTCTTTAGTGGAGCACAAAATGTAAATTGCTGGAGAATATCTCACCACTTTTCAATATAATGAGCAGTGGAACTGTCAAGCTCCAAAATGACAAAAAAAAACATCATAAAAGTGGTCCATACAATCCATGTTCAAGTCTTCTGAAGTCATATGATAGCTTTGAGCGAGGAACAGATCGAAATTTAAGTTGTTATTCAGTGAATAACAAATCTTAACACCCTCCTTAGCTCTCTTTGGTGCATTCGTGAAAAAAAAATAGCTATGACAAAGAAATGTTGAAGAAAGTATGAAATGGAATGAAAATATTGTATCTTTTCTGAATGAGTCTTATTGATCTTAAAGGAGAAGTCCACTTCCAGAAAAATTTACAGATAATGTACTCACCCCCTTGTCATCCAAGATGTTCATGTTGTTCTTTAGTTGTAAAGAAATTTTTTTCAGCATTTCAAACATTTCAGCATTTTTCTCCATATAATGGACTGATATGGTGCCCTGAGTTTGAACTTCCAAAATGCAGTTTAAATGCGGCTTCAAATGATCCCAAATGCAGTTGTAAACGATCCCAGCTGAGGAAGAAGGGTCTTATCTAGCGAAACGATCGGTTATTTTAATAAAAATAATATACATTAATATATTGTTTAATGTCAAGATGCTCATCTTGTCTTGCTCTGCCTGAACTCAGTTTTTTCCCGGTTCACGACAGTTAGGGTATGTCGAAAAACTCCCATCTCATGTTCTCCCTCAACTTCAAAATCGTCCTCTATCACTGTTTTACCTTTTTGTTAAGGGTGTTTGATCTTCTTTGCATGTTCACTTTGCAAAGACTGGGTCGGTACTTCTGCAGCGATGTAGGATGATTTTGAAATGGCTTTTGAAGTTGAGGGAGAAGATACAAGTTTTTCAACACACCTTAACTGTCTTGAACCAGAATACACAGGGTTTAGGCAGAACAAGACAAGATGAGCATTTGAGATTAAAATTATTTAAATTGTATATATATATATATATATATATATATATATTTTAATGAAAATAACCAATTGTTTTGCTAGATAAAACTCGGGGCACCATAGCAGTCCATTATATGGAGAAAAATCCTGAAATGTTTTCCTCAAAAAACATAATTTCTAGGGCTGGCAAACGATTAATCGCGATTAATCACATACAAAATAAAAGTTTGAGTTTGCCTAATATATGTGTGTGTACTGTGTGTAATTATTTTGTATATATAAATACACACAAATTACTGTATATATTTAAGAGAAATATTCTATTTATGTACAAAATATTTTTATTTATATATTTATTTATATATATATATATATATATATATAAATTCTATAAAAATTATAATAAATACATATACTTGTAAATATTTCTTAAATATATACATGAATGTGCTTGTATTTATATATACATAATAATTACACACAGTACACACACATATATTAGGCAAACTAAAACTTTTATTTTGTATGTGATTAATCACGATTAATCGTTTGCCAGCCCTATCTTTACGACTGAAGAAAGACAGACATGAACATCTTGGATGACAAGGGGGTGAGGACATTATCTGTAAATTTTTGTTCTAGAAGTCGACTTCTCCTTTAATTTGAATGACTCATCAATGCATAGGTTTTATTTTTAACATTTTTAGAAGAGTTTGTTGAAAATTAACTTTGCCTTAGGCTATCCAAGATGCAAATGAGTTTGTTTCTTCATCAGAACAGATTTGGAGAAATTTAGCATTATGTCACTTGCTCACAACTGGATTGCAGAACCTGATTTTACCAAGTACGACATCTATGTTGACCCTGGAACAATATTGTGATTAACCAATCAGATTTGAAAAAACAGTTTATAGTTTTTGTGAAGTTTAGGCTTACAATCAGTGTTTAGCTCTTCTACACATCATTCATCTATAATTCCCTCTGATTTTAGGGATTACTCATGGGTAAGGTTAGGTTTAGATGTAGTGTTCGTGCTGCCTTTAAAATGTTAAGTTTAGTCAACATGAAAACATGGATATTTGAGTTGAGTAAATCAGAAATTTTAAATAATTTTTTTTAAGGCAGCACGAATACTTACTTTTTTAGGTTGAAACATCTAAATTGATTTTTTACATTGTGCAGTGAATGGGTGCCATCAGAATGAGAGTCCAAACAGCTGATAATAATCCACAAGTAATCCACACAACCGCAGTTCATAAATGAACGTCTTATGGCATGAAAAACTGTGTGTTTGTAAGAAATCCATCATGATCTTTCTGAGAAACAACGACTTCAGATCAGATTCTTTTTCGATAATCTGTTTCACTCAAATCACAGTACAAAACAGTTAAGTCTCAAGTGTTTGATTAAGTTCACAAAGAATGAATTTGTGACTGCAGTATTTGTCTGTTAATTTGCACATACTCTTTTTTTTTTTTGTTTAAGTGCCTAATTTTACCAAACAAAGTATGCAAATGAGGTAATGTTGTGAATGCGGTGACAAAATCTCACAATTCAGACACCCGAATTTGCTTTTTCTGGTTGTGTGCCTGGTTATAACACTCTTTTTTTATCATTTGATGAATTGCGGCTGCAGTGATCAATGGAAAATGGGAAAATGTACATGAACATCTCTTTTAAAGGAAACTGCATTTACCGTAATGATGATAATTGTGCCAGTCAAATAGCACTGAGTTTTGTGCATAAGGCACAATCTATAATAAGCCCAATTTACATAGAAAGGAAGCATGTTTGTGCTGAAAAGAATGACAATGACTTCATTTCACTATTGGCTGGCTGGTTGTAAACTTGATTGTTGGCGGTCAGTGAAAAAGAAGCAGTGATATACTGCATGCAAAAGTTTGCCCCCAGTTCTTTACTCTTCCACCTTGTCTTAAGATAGAAGATGATCAAAACCAGATTGGAGATCATGAAAACAGAAGCGTATGTCCTGTCATCTCTGTTCTCGGGAAGGATGTGTGCTGATGTGGTGTGCAGGCGGTTCAGCTGTCAGACAGGAAGCTTGACAGTCTGTTGTTTGTTTCAGGGCCTCCCACCATCTCCAGCACACAGACGCAGCAGGCTCTGTACGGGGAGAAGGGCCAGATCAAGTGTTTCATCCGCAGCACCCCTCCTCCAGACCGCATTGTGAGTCCTGTCTGTCCATCCAACTACCTGTATTCAGTGGTCAGATATTTCGGAATCATATCAGTGATATTCAGATCAATATTTCATTTCAATTTACTTGTATAGCAGTATTTCATAAATATATTATAATATTTTATAAATATTTATAAATAGATTTTACACTAGCAGTCAAATGTTTTTTAATGTTTTTTTAAAGAAGTCTCTTCTGCTGACCAAACCTGCATTTATTTGATCCGAAGTACAGCAAAAACAATTTAAAGTATCTGTTTTCTATTTTAATATATTTTAAAATGTTTAATATATTTTAAAATTTTAAAGCTGATTTTTTTAAGCATCATTACTTCAGTCACATGATCCTTCAGAATCATTCTAATATTCTGTTCAAAAACGTTTATTGTTATTATGATGTTGAAAACAGCTGAGTGGAAATTTTTCAGGTGTCTTGGATGAATAGAAAGTTCAGAAGAACAGCATTTGTCTGAAATTTAAATCTTTTGATACATTATAATTGTCTTTATCATCCCTTTTGGTCAAATTTAAAGCATCCTAGCTAAACAAAACTATTAATTTCTAAAATTTAGATAATAATAATAATAAATGTTTCTTGAACAGCAAATCAGCATATTAGAATGACTTCTGAAAGATCACATGACATTGAAGACTGGGGTAATGATGCTAAAAATGTTTAGCTTTGATCACAGGAATAAATTACATTTTAAAATATATTATAAATATATAAAAATATTTCAAAATTTTATTGTTTTTACTATACTTTGGATCAAATAAACGCAGGCTTGGCATTTATTTTTAAGCAGAAGAAACTTCATTAAAAACTTTAAAAATCTTACTATTCAAAAACGTGACTAGTAGTGTAAATATTCAGTAATATTTTTTATTTGTTTATGAAGCTTTGTTTGTATTAATCCATCTATCAATATATTTAGTGGTCAAATATTCCTCAATCATGTCAGTAATATTCAAATCTAGTATTTAATATTCACAAATAATGTTTTAATGTAATCATTATACATTAAATCTAGTAATGTTCACAAATAATGTTTTAATAAAATATGATATTAAAATAATTAATAAATTAATAAAGCCTAATAAATTAATAATAATAATAACTATGATGATGATGATGATTATTATTATTATTATTATTATTATACACTATCATAAATGTTAAGGTCAGATAGATTTTTTTTTATTACTAATTTTAAAGAATACTTTAGTTCAATAACTTTGCATTAAATTGATTTAAAGGGACAGTTAAGACATTAATATTCTTTTAAAAAATGTTTTTTCAAATAATGTTGTTTTTTATTTTTTTTTAATTATCAAAGAATTGTAAAAATGATGGTGGATTCCACAAAAATTTAGCTTTGGATCACAGAAATAAATTTATAAAAATAAACGTTTTAAAATATATTAGACAGAAGACAGTTCATTTAAATTTGAGTAATATTTCATTATATTACTGTTATTACTGTTATTTCACTGAATGAATGTAGCCTTGGTGAGCATGAGAGACTTCTTTCAAAAACATTTTTAAAAATCTCACAGAACCCAGACTTTTGAATGATGGTTTGTTCTAAAAATTATGCCTCGTTTTATATTTATCTGTTCCTAAACATAGAAAATGTACCATGGTTTTTCACTTCACATGCTGGTCACATGGTTCCTTTTTGTCTAAATGGTCAGTTCTGAGCCAGAATAAGTGCAAAACTAGTCCAGAGTCTAGCTACTCGAGACTACCCTCTATCTGTCTGTCTGTTTAGGTCATAAACAGTTAAGAGGTGCAAAATATGGCTCCATGAAAAAGGTTTAATGCTTTTAGACTTCAACGCATTAAACAGATCTTTTAAAGCACTGAAGATCTATTAAAAAGGATTCATCGTTTGAGCGTTTGGGTTTATTTCAGTCAATTGAGTCTCTTTAACTCTGATTCTCACACTGTGTGGGTGTGTGTCATTTCTAGACGTGTGGACTGTAAAAAAAAAACCTGTACATTATACTTTAATGAAGGTACATGTTGAATTCATTTTCTTTTTTTAATTCAGTGTCTTGACTGAACTTAAAATGTCAAGTTACCATGACTTCTGCCGTAATTTTAACTCACATAATTAGCAGCTCAAAGAAGAATTTCATGGAAATTGTTTCCTATATTTACATGGTAACAAATGGTTAATTTGATTATATGTACAATCGCATACTTTCTAAGCGAAACGTGTGTTATCGAGACTAAAGTGCTCATTATCCTAAACTATTGACAACAGCACATGATCACTCACAAGGTGAAAAAACTCTTGTGAAATACCACCACACACAGACCTTCACCACTTGGTATATGAAACGATCAATCACTTTAAATAGAGGAACAAACTCCTCCTGACATCACGGGACAACGAGTGTAAATCAAATTGGCAAACCGTCAGACAGTGCAACCGTATTAATTATTCATGTCCTGAAGCATGCTGGGAAGAGGCTGAATGGACTGAACCACAAAAGCATTTTTTCATCCTAGGCCTGTTTGAACTAAAAAGGGCATTAATCCAGCTGACCTACTGTGGTTGAAGGCTTGACTTTAAAAAACAGAGTATGCCATAATAGCAAAACAGCACTGAGTTGCTTTAATTGTATTCCTCAAAGTTTGCAATACTAAGTAAAGCGTTATTTACTTATATAATTGTTTATGCTTATTAGAAGTGGGAATCTTCTGACACTTCACGATCCGATCCGATTACGATTCTGGGAGTCACGATCCGATTCCAAAACGATTCTTGATCTACATTTTTTCCCCAATTAATTCTTCTGCTGTGCAAATACATCTTTAACATACATTTTAACCAAAATTGCCGTTTCTATGCATTTTGTTTATAGTTGGAATCTCTGTATGTCAGTACTGCCATCTTAAAAGTAGGAGTGCGAATCTTCACTGGTTTCACAATTCCGTTCAATTACGATTTTCATTATTTTCATTATCAAGATGCGTCACATTCTTGGTTTTCAGTATTACTGCACATGGCTACATTTTCATATACATTTTATATCAAATTTATTTTGTGCTAAATTTTCTTTTTTTTTTTCAATTATATAAGCAGGCTTTTTAAAGACTTTTTAAAACAATTACTTATTTATAATAAGTATTCTTTAAAGAACAAAAATTTATAATGTAATCACCCTCTTGTCATCCAAGATGTTCATGTCCTTCTTTCTTCAGTCGTAAAGAAATTATGTTTTTTGAGGAAAACATTTCAGCATTTTTCTGCATATAATGGACTTTTATGGTGCCTCGAGTTTGAACTCCAAAATGCAGTTTAAATGAGGCTTCAAACGATCCCAGGTGCGGTTGTAAACGATCCCAGCCAAGGAATAAGGGTCTTATCTAACGAAACGGTTGTTTTCCTAAAAATATTACAGTTTGTATACTTTTTAATGTCAAATGCTCATCTTGTCTTACTCTTGCCTGAAATTTATTTATTTATTTTTTTTTTTTCTGGTTTATGACACTTAGGGTATGTCGAAAAACTCATGTTCCCATCCCATCTCATGTTCTCGCTGTTTTACCTTTTTTTTTTTTTTTTAAGGGTGTTTGATCATCTTTGCATGTTCACTTTGCAAACACTGGGTCAGTAATTCTGCAGCGATGTTGAATCATTATGAAATGATTTTTGAAGTCGAGGGAGAAAATACGATGGGAGTTTTTCAACATAATAGTATTTAAATTGTATTTTTTTTAAAAAGAAATAACTGATCATTTCGCTAGATAAGACCCTTCTTCCTTGGCTGGGATCGTTTACAGCTGCATTTGGGATCGTTTGAAGCCGCATTTAAACTGCATTTTGGAAGTTCAAACTCGGGGCACCATAGCAGTCCATTATATGGAGAAAAATCCTGAAGTTCTTTCCTCAAAAACCATAATTTCTTTACAACTGAAGAAAGAAAGACATGAACATCTTGGATGACAAAGGGGGTGAGTACATTATCTGTAAATTATTGTTCTGGAAGTGGGCTTCTCCTTTAAGTATCTGAAAGTTTACAGACAATAGTTATGGGTTTTTCTTTTTTTTTTATCTCAGCATTATTGTTTGATTATTACTGATGAGATCATAGACAGTGGCAGCTTTAACAGACTGCATTCAGAATAATGCACAGATCTATTTCAAGATATCAGATGTTTTGTACTGCTCTGAAGACATAACTGACTGTGTGAACATCAATTTTGTATAAAAGTATTTGAAAATGCAAGTGCATTTGACCACAAACACATAGCACATGTGAAAGTCTGTCAGTGTGCGAGTTTCGTGCATCTATTAGTACTGCATTCTAAACGGCATTAATGAAAGCATATAAAGTAAAACACGGCAGGTGGAAGCACAAACTGTCAAGCAATGCGCACGTGTCTCACAGCGCAAATTCTGTGCAATTAAGCCCGCCACGTCTCTAGCAAGCACACGTAGCATAAACACAGGAAAGAAAAACAAGCTCAGAATCGATTTTGAAATATTCAGAATTAATTCCGAATCGTTGAAGAGAGAATCGCGATACATCGGAGAATCGTTTTTTTTCCTCCCAGCCCTCATGCTTATATTTTTTGCAGGCATGGTCATGGAAAGAAACAGTGCTAGAATCTGGAACATCGGGCCGTTATACTGTAGAGACTGTGAGCACAGAGGATGGAGTCATTTCCACCCTCACCATGAGCAACATCGTTCCTGCTGACTTCCAAACCATCTACAACTGCACCGCATGGAACAGTTTTGGTTCTGACACGGAGATCATTCGCCTCAAAGAGCAAGGTAACAATCAAGTTACTAACCACGCTGCAACAGATTCAGATTCCAGCGATATGCAATTTATCTGTCCAGACCAGCCACAACATGGCTACGAGAATTAATCAAAAATCAATCGGAAGAGCATATGGGTGGGCTCTCCGTGCTCTCTCTAATCGAATTTATTAATTTTAAACCATTTTAATGTTCTTAAAAGTACATACACAGTGACTGATACAGTCTTTGTCATGAAATACACTATTTTGCTCATATTGAGTTCACATTTATGTTCTTTAATTTGTTTTTAATTTGTTATTATCCATTGTCGCTGTTAAAAGGTTACCTTTAATATTAAATAAAACACATAATCAGTACCTGAGATAATTATTGCCATAGTTTTATGAAATAGAAACTGTTTCTAAATTAGATTCCACTGCAGCGTCTGGTTAGGATGTGCTGTTCAATGCCTCAAGTGTGTGTAAGCGTGTTTTACTCACGTCTTGCAGTGATTAAGTACCCTGACTTGATTTTTCTGAGCATTGGGGCAAAGATAGGATCATAGTCTGTTTATTCAGGTAAATGTCACCTACTTAAATCTGTGGATTTCCTTAATGGAATTCTGACATATTCAGAACTTCCATTTGTAATCTAATTTAAACAGCCCTTAATCCTTTTTACTCGCCTTTATGATTTTTCCAAAATATTTAAATGAAATTAGCTGGTATTTTTTATTCAAATACTGGCCCATTTTCTTTTAGTAAAGGCGAATCCCAAGGTGCAGAGCTGAGTTATTCAAAGAGGTCAGCTCATCCCCATAGGATTTAATCGAAGACTCTTGGAACACGACTTCATTATGTCTCCTCAAGTGACAAACAGGCTCCTGATCGGGACTGTGCACGTTGCATCGCTTCTACGTTTTGTCAGTGGTTGTCTGATGATCCCAGCGGTTTTGTGTTCTCCTCAGGGTCTTTGCGCTTGGCCGTCATCATCGGGGTTGCAGTGGGAGCTTTCCTGGCTCTCATCGTCCTCATTGGGACCCTGGGGGCTTTCTGCTGCGCTCGACTGCAGAGGAGTAAGTGAGCTCGTTGTTTCTACAGAGACAGAAACACAGAGGCGACTCGCACCACACGTCCACTGAGACACCCACCGTTTTTAGACTCAACTTGTGACGCTGTGTTGCACAATGTAGCACGACTTTATCCACACATGCACAAGAGTGTTGGAGTATAGCTAATTAAAAGGAGTGCCGCTTAACTATTTTTTTTAGCATGACGGCAACTCAGATGTTGTCAAATTAGTTTTTTAACAAGTTTTTTTTTAACAATTAGCAGTGTAGCGTGACAAAACACTGCAATACTTAATCAAGTATAATCTACAAAGCCTTACAGCCAAGCAAACTCTCCAGGAAAGTCTAAAATAAATATAATTAAATTTTAAATAAATAACTAAAAAAAGATTTCGCCATTTATCACTGTTTTTATTCAGTTACGTAAATAATTTATTCTTTATGGAAGCTTGATTCTGCCACTGAATGAAATATTTAAAAAAGGTAATTGCGTTTTTTTAATCTTGCAAATCTGTCTTTTTTCTCAGAACTGCGTGATATAAACTTTTATTTATATGTGTCTCTTTATTCAGAGAAATAAAGTCTCAGTTCTGAGAAATAAAGCCAGTATCTCACAATTCCGGTCACAAAAAATTGTGAGTTAAGTGAGAATTGTAAAAAATAGACTGGCAATTCTGAGAAAATATCATTTTTTTCCCCCATGAAATTGGACTTTATAACTCAGAATTGCAAGTTCATGTCTCATACTTCTGAAAAAAAGTCAAAATTGCTAGAGAAAAATCAGAATTGCAAGATATTTAATTCTGAGAAAATATCAGTCTTTTTTCCCCTCGAAATTTAACTTTATAGCTCACAATTGCGAGTTTATATCCCACAATTCTGAGAAAAAAGCCAGAAAAAAATCTGAATTGCGAGATACAAACTCTCAGTTGCAAGAAAAGTCAGAATTACGAATTCTGACTTTATATCTCGCAATTCTGACTTTATAACTCGCAATTGTGAGTTTTTACCATCCAATTCTGAGTAAAAAGTCTAAATTGTTACTTTATATCTCACAATTCTGACTTTAAAACACAAAATCGCAAGTTAAGTGAGAATTGTGAAATATAAACGGACAATTCTGAAAATGTGGGGTTTTTTTTCCATTCGAAATTGGATTTTATAACTCACAATTGCGAGTTTAAAGCTCAGAATTCAGAACTGCTAGAAAAAAATCTGAATTGCAAGATATAAACTCGCAATTGTGAGAAAAGTCAGAATTACGAGTTCTGACTTTATTTCTCGCAATTCTGACTTTATAACTCGCATTTGTGAGTTTATATAATCCGATTCTCTAGAAAAACGCTGCATTGTGACTTTATATCTCGCTATTTTGATTTAGTTTCTCAGAATTGTTTAAAAAAGTGAAAAGTTTATAACTTTAATTTTTTGTTTACTGTCAGTTTTGATCATTTTAATGAATTCTTACTGAATAAAAGTATTTAGAGTTTATTTCAGACCCCAAACTTTTGAACATTAATGTATATATTCTGTATGCAAAATTGTTTTCTTTTAAGTGAATCAGAAAACTCACTCTGCTTGTGACTCACATTCATTTTTTGAAGTTCATGCATTTCTGAAACTGCATGGTTAGTTCAGTGTACTTGACTACTCTAACCTGTAATGCAGCTACATGTGTTTAAAAGGAAGACTTGTAGACAGCAGTTTAACTGGTTCAAGGTACCCGCTCGGCAAGGCACATTTTCCGAGTAGCTTCCCCAACACTGTACCACAGAGGGATAAGAGCACACCTGCACCTCACTCACGTCTTAGTCTATCTGAGGTCTTTATTGTCTTATCTTGGTTTTCGCAAATTGCCTCCATTAGCGGTGAGCTCCTGCTCCTTACCAGCAGCAGCCTGACTTTATCTGGCTAGGACTGTAAAGACCTCATTTAACAAGTGATATTTCTTTCTTCGCATGTTGTGACCGTGTACCACAGAGGACATGCACCTGGTGATGTCATCACTCCCAGTGTCCCTCTCCTCTCGGCAGCGAGAGCTCTCCGGCACGTTAAAAAGCGAAAGTAAGCCCTTCTATCACCTCTTAGCAGCCCTGTTCTGGGAAAATACAGACGTGCATGTTGTTCACGAGCGATTGCTGCATGCCAAGGGATATTCAGAATCATGTCAAAGCTCAGCGGAAGCTGTAGGATGTAGTGTGGTTTCGCATCACCGTGGCTAATCAGAACGATTTCCGCCAGATCTCAAAGGGGTTGTATCTGCTAAAAACGACATCCGAGTGGAGATTGTCCATAAGGACCATAACGCAGCCAGAGAACCGGAAGACCACAGCAACATGAAGCAAATGATGGTGAGTTGGCACTCCGAACCCCCCCTGCACTTCTCTCTGACTTCCTTTACATCTGGTTCAAGCATCCGTCTCGGATAATCTGATGTTAACAGCTCTGACTGCAAATGTAAATTGGCTCCTATGGAGTATCAAAGTCAAGCTAGACGAGTTTCACTACATATGCATATGTTTTCAATCTGCAAGGTCAAAGCTTTTCATCCTACAGATGCAAGATATGATAGTGTATCTTGCTGTTGTTAGCCTCAGTTTCTGTAATGCTGGTTGCTAGTAGATGTTCTCTAGATGACCTCACATTATTGGTGGGTGAAATGAGATTCAGTGGTAATAAAAAAAAAGATTTAATTCTATTTTGAAAAGTAATATGTTTTTTTTACTGTACACTCTGGCATATAAATTATAGCAGTGCATAATACACCATATCGCAAGCAAGATGAACGATTATCAGTGCATGAATTAAACTTACTCAGAATGACGTCAATTTCAACACAGTTTTCCCACACATATTTTATCCTCTGCCTGCATATCAACTAGGTCTCAAAGAGGAAGGATCATGTTTTCCATACTATCGGTAGTCGCTGAATCTTTTGCATGAAGAAACACCGCTCATTTGCATAAAGATACACTTTTCTCAACCTTGAGTCACTGGACACGCCCACATCGCTGTCACATTTGACAAGCTCCGATCGCATTATTGCTGTAAAGGTGCAGTCACATTTACCGTTGCATGATGAATGGGTGAAACTGAGTCTTTCAAATAGGAATCAGCATGATCAGGAGTTTCGCGTGAGGGTGAATTTCGCACATTTTCAAGTACCGAAAAGTGAGCATTGTATGAGCTGTTATACATTGGACCACTTTTTGCCCGAAATTTCGCTAATGTCCCACTGTAAGTGCGAACATGGCTTTTCTTCGAGTCTTGCTTCGCCTCTTGCCCTACAGCACTCAAATCACAGTGCAGCACTGCAGCATCCTTGAACTTTGACCGGGTTCGGATCAGACCTGAGCTTTGAGGGAATTTCTGTTCATGCTGGATGCTGAAATTCTCGCGCACATGCTTACAGGCTGAAATCAATACCAGTCACTGGTGCTTCGGCACACATCTACCGCATCATCTCACTTTCTCTCTTTCTGCTTGTAGATGGAGCGATCCGAGTTTCAGCAAGAGTCGGTGTTGAAACAGTTGGAGGTCCTGCAGGAGGAGGAGAGGGAGCTACAACACATTAAGGTGATGAACAGAGGGATGGAGAGACGGGGGGAGAACTCTGCAGGACTCACATCTGTCACCATTAAAGAACCCCAGAGAGTCATTTCTCCATCATACTCATAAAAAACAGATTTAATAGAACAGCCGCGTAATCTCACTGAATCTAATAAAGCAGAGTTGTGGGAACTCTCGCTCTCTGACTTTTTCAGAATTCCTTGCCATGTTCTTTTTCTTTGCAGAGTCCATTATAGAAATGTTCACAAATGGACGTGTTGTCATACTGACTGACTGCATGTCAGATCCCCAGAGCTCAAGTTTTCATTATATCCTCTGGTAATTGAGAAATACTGAGGCATTTGGTTGAATGTGCATGCTAATTCACTTAATGAATGCTGTTTGGCTAGACTTCAGTCTGGAACTTTTGTCTGGAACTTTTCAGCCTTTCAGATCATTTCAAAAGCTTAATATTTCAAGGACTTGTTAGGATCTTTGGAAATTGCACATTTAAGGCAAATCATCCATCATTAGTCATATTTCTGTCAGGACCACTATAAGGATAGACACTTAGCCTACAGTTTTGTTTGGCGGTATGGTTCTGTTCTGTTCAAAAACTCACTGCCCATCCATGCAGCCTGTCATGAATGAGCAGGGAGAGCAGCAATAATAACCCCCCAGAGTGAAAAGAACAGAACAAAGCAGATATCAATGTACTTAATGATATTTAAGTGTAACACATTATTCAAGATAAAAGGAGTCTTATTCAATGAAGAATATCAGAAGTCAAATCTTGGCTTTGGCGAAAGGAGGAGTTGGGGATGGAGGAGGGTGTTTTGCTCCTGAGCATGTGAAAAAGCTGCTGAATAATTCTGAATAGAGCTTATATAGGAATGCCGTGATAGGTGTGGTATTCCTATAGGTAGATGTGATCAGCTGACTTGCCAAAACTAACGATATACGCTTAATTTGCTAAGGCAAGCATAATTAACCAGAAATGGAAATTTTGCTTTGTGACTGCCTACTGAGTTGCATTTACAGACAGAAACAAATTTGTCAAAGTTAAAACATCATCTACTTTTCTTTAGATAAGTGTGATTTAACAATAAAAATTGAATCTTGAAATAATATATTTTAAATGTCATGCAACAGGGTTTGTAAAACTAACCTACATAATTTGGAAAAAATCACCCAAGAAATGTTAGGATTTTATGCTTCAAATTTGTGCCAGAGGTTTATGAACATGACTTTCTTCCGTCAATATTAAATGTAGGTATGCAACTTTTTGATTAACATGAATGGTGAATTGTGGGCTTTCTGAACACAACATTCCTTGAGGAACACAAAACTTTCTCAAGAAAGTTTCTCAGGGAAATGCAAAACTTTTCCAAAGAGAATGCAGAGTTCCTCATGGGAATGTAAAACTTTAGAAAAGAGAATGCAGAGTTTCTAAAGGGAACACAACTTGTGCAAATTAAACATTTCTTGGAGGAACACAAAACATTTCTCCAAAGAGAATGCAGTGTTTCTCATGGGAACGCAACAAAGTTTCTTGGAGGAAAACTGTTGTGTTCTCAGGGATTTTTTTAGAGAAATGCACAACTTTTCCAAAGAGAATGCAACATTTCTCAGGGGAACACAAAACTTTTGTGAAGAAAGCACATATTTTTGTAGAGGAACGTAAAACTTTTGCAAAGATAATGCAAAGTTGTTCAGGAAAATGCAAACTTTTGCAAAATGAATGCAAAGTTGTTTAAGGGAATGCAAAACTTTTGTGAAGAGAATGCAAAATTTCTCAGAGGAACCAAAGTTTCTAAAAGGAATACAAATTTTGCAAAGAAAACAAAGTTTCTTGGAGGGAAACTTTTGCGTTCTCAGGGAGTTTTTCAGGGAAATGCACAACTTTTCCAAAGAGAATGCAAAGTTTCTAATGGGAACGCAAAACTTTAGCAAAGAGAATGCAAAGTTTCTCAGGGAAACACAAAACTTCTGCGAAGAGAGCACAAATTTGTGTAGAGGAATGCAAAAATTTTGCAAAGAGAAGGCAAAGTTTCTCAGGGGAACCAAAGTATCTAAAAGGTTCACAGCTTTTGCAAAGGAAAACTTTTGCGTTCTCAGGGAGTTTTTCACGGAAATGCACAACTTTTCCAAAGAGAATGCAGAGTTTCTTATTAGAACGCAAAGCTTTTGCAAAGAGAGTACAAAGTTTCTCAGGTGAACACAAAACTTTTGCAAAGAGAGCACAAATTTTCATAGGGGAATGCAAAACTTTGGGAAAGATAATGCACAGTTTTCCAGAAGAATGCAAAACTTTTGCAAAACAAATGCAGAATTACTTAAGGGAATGCAAAACGTTTGCAAAGAGAATAAAAAATTTCTGCAAAGCAAGCACAAAGTTTCCAAAAGGAATACAGCTTTTGCAAAGAAAACAGTTTTTTGGAGGAATACAAAACTTTTGTGTTCTCAGGGAGTTTTTCAGGGAAATGCACAACTTTTCCAAAGAGAATGCAAAGTTTATCTTGGGAACGCTAAGCTAGAGCAAAGAAAATACAAGTTTTCTCAGGGGAACACAAAACACAAAGAGAGCAAAAAAATGCAAAACTTTTGCAAAACGAATGCAAAGTTACTTAAGGGAATGCAAAACCTTTGCAAAGAGAACTCAAAATTTCTCAGGAGAATGCAAAATATCTGCAAAGTGAGCACAAAGTTTCTAAAGGGATCACAGCTTTAGCAAATAAAACTACGTTTCTTGGAGGAATACAAAACTTTTAGTAAAATGCACAACTTTTTCAAAGAGAATGCAAAGTTTGTCTTGGGAACGCTAAGCTAGAGCAAAGAGAATGCAAAGTTTCTCAGGGGAAACAAAACGTTTATGAAGAGAGCACAAATTTTTGTAGGAGAAACACAAAACATTTGCAAAGATAATGCTAAATTTTTCAGGAGATGGCAAAACATTTGCAAAACAAATGCAAAGTTACGTTTGCAAAGAGAGCACGACATTTCTAAAGGGAACAACTTTTTGCAAAGAAAACAAAGTTTCATGGAGGAATGCAAAACTTTTGTTAAGCAAACACAAAGTTTCTCAGGTAAATGCAAAATTTGTGCGAGAAAACTATATACAGTACACATAAACTAGAATATCAGAGACTTGGAAACAGAGTCAGTCCAGTTGCCTTGCGTTTTGCATTTGCACCAGTCAGATTTTCTTAAGAAAATGTAAAAATCGAGTTGGTCATCTTGTTTCCTCAACAACCAGACCTGCCTCAACAATCTCTCCATGGCGGAACCATCATCGTCTCTCAGTCTTCAAATGTTCTATTCCATCCAGTATGATTAAACAGTTGGCCCTCATGATTCAGAGGTGTGCGGCCTTCACACTGTCAGTGGTGAAAGTGCATATATACCATACTATTTTTTTTTTTTTCCAGGAATCTCTGAGTTATTTCACCTCAGCATTCTCACAAGGCCGCTAGGATTAAAAAGAGAGCGCGAGAGATATATGTTATCTATATAGAAATTGGCCAAAAATAAAATGTGAGTGAATTTTATGGAGATTATTTGGCATATTTAATGCCGACATGAATCGTCAAGGCCCATTTAATTAGCTGATAACAGGATTTGACTGTTTATGCTGGAGATGACTGTTTCACACCACTAAACCATGTAATCTTCTTAGCGTGGGACAGTTATCAGTCTGTTCCCTAATTTCCATGTCACGCTGCCTATAATTAGTGTGAGCTGAACTTGACCTTGGCTTTTTACAGCTTACAAATACATGAGAGGAAAATTACAGTTTCCTTTCACTCTTTCTCTCATTTTGCTTTTAATTCCAGCTGACAGTATATACTGTAAAAGTCCTGTAATATATAAATAATTGTTTACTAAAATGAATAATTGTGTTAACAGACTTCAGATAAACAGATTTTGATGACAAGCTCCATGGAACATCCAACGAAATGCCCACAAACACCGAGATAAACAGGAGAGAAAGAGATTCATTTGATGTGTTAATGATTCATTGACTACTTTGAAGCGAGAATTCATTAAATGGTTTATGTAGCATGGCATTTGAGTGCAAAAAGCCTGAAGCCTTATTTCGTCCACAGAATAAAAGGTAACTGTGAATTCATATCTGTATATCTATATTTAGAGATTTGGATATAAACTCAGAATTGCAAGATAAAAAGTATTTTTTTTATTTTTATTATGTTTATTATCTTTCGCAATTCTGTTTTTTTCTTGTCTTTTTTTCTTGCAGTTAGGAGAAAAGTCAGAATTAGCAGTTAAAAATTGCATAAAAAGTATAAAAATTCACAATTTTTTTTTCTCGCAAATATATCAATATTCATTCTTCTCAGAATTTATAGCCCACAGTTCAGACTTTTTCTCTGAATTGCAAATGTATATCTCTATGGAAGTCATTTCCACCACTGAATAAAAAATGTAAAAATGTTATTGCAACTTTTTAATCTTACAACTTTTTTTCTCAAAATTGATAGAAACTCGCAATTGCGAGTTATAAAGTCAGAATTGTGAGTTCATATCTCGCAGATCTGACTTTAACTCGCAATTGTGAATTTATATCTTGCATTTCTGACTTTATAACTCGCAATTGTGAGTTTGTATTATGCAATTCTGAAAAAGTCAGAATTGTGAGTCTATATCTTGCAGTTCAGACTTTGTAACTTACAACTGCAATTTTATATCACAATTTTGAGGCAAAGAAGTAAGAATTGATAATTTGTATCATGCAATTCTGAAAAAAAAGTCATAATTGTGAGTTTACATGTATATCACGCAGTTCTGACTTTAGAACTCGCAATTGTGAGTTTGTATCACTCAATTCTGAAAAAAAAACGTCATAACTGTGAGTTTATATCGCTCAGTTCTGACTTTATAACTCACAATTGCAATTTTATATCACAATTCTGAAAAGAAAAGAGGTCAGAATTGTGAGTTGTAAGTTTTCATGTATATCTCACAGTTATATCTTGCATTTTCTTAGATTTGTGAGGGGAAAAAATTGATTTGTGAGATTAAAAGTCACAATTACCTGGTTAAAATAAGCTTCCATAAGCCTATGTTATATGTGCTGATAAAATGCCACGTATATGAAAATGAAGTCACTGTCACTTTTTTTCCTATGGCTCATTTGAATAAAAATAGTGCAAATAATTCAGTGATCGATTAAATGTATTTATGTCTCATAGGATCCGACCAACGGATACTACAGCGTGAACACATTCAAGGAACAGCCGACCCCTACCATATCCCTGACAGCCAACCAGAACGCCGAAGTCCGAAACCCCGCCACAGCGACCCTCGGAAAACACCGTGTCCCCACCGGCATGTCTTACACCAACATTTACAACACACTGGGCGCCGGTCCCAACCGCCTATACGACTACAGCCAGCGTTTCGTACTGGGAATGGGCAGCAGCTCCATCGAGTTGTGCGAACGTGAGTTTCAGAGGGGATCGCTCAGCGATTCCAGCTCGTTCCAGGACACGCAGTGCGACAGCAGCGTCAGCAGCTACAGCAAGCAGGACGGATATGTGCAGTTCGACAAAACGAGCAAAGCCTCTGTGTCGTCTTCATCCCACTACTCTCAGTCGTCGTCTCAGAACTCGGACCTGACTCGACCGCTGCAGAAACGAATGCAAACGCACGTTTAACTAGAGGTTTGAACGCCATGCGTGCTTTTGGACGAACACTAAAGGTGAGTCACCTATGCTTCATGCATCATTCGTGAACAAATCAAAGCTCGGAAAGACAGTATCGACATCTCAAGCTCATTTTTCTGTATATTTTGAAAAGTAACGTGTTTTTTAGATCTCATGTTCTGTGGAAGACTGAAAACAGGGGAAGCCAAACCATGGATGTCGTTCAATAACATGACAATCAGGAGTCCATCCACACAGTCGCCATAGACTATCACGGTGAGCCCATCTAATCTGTTCCATGCAGGAACTTGGAACTGTGGGAGAACCTTGAGGGTTGTGTTCGTTTTTTTTAACGAGGAGCCAAACTTGGGCCGTTTTACAGTTCTTCTACTGTGGCCCGAAGCACAAGGGTGTCTGTTCAATGCCAACCGCAGTGTTTCTCTGCTGATAAAGAGATCTAAACGAGGATGAATTATCCTCCGGAGGTCGTCTCTCAAAATTATCATTCTGTGCTTTTCTAAAGACTCTGTAAGATAGATCTCACTTGTGTGCACTAAACTGTTTTTTAATTACATCTTTCTCCTTATGTGGTCTCTCGTCTTTACGATTTCATGCTTTGGAGGGGTTTTTTCAGCATAATCGAATGTGTAAAAACACACACGGCCAAACTGCATGTGTGGAGAGTTCTTCAGGAGCTTTGCTAACGTGGACAACATAGTGTTTACATGCCAGAGACCAGAATGTAAATCCCAATACTTTATTTTCTCAACACGTATTAAATGTGAGCTGATCGTTTCAACACTTCATGGTTAATAAATGCGTTTACGTACGTACATGTCCTGTGAAATCAGACGCTCTGTTGTTAGACGCTTCTTTTATACCTCCAACAATGTGTTGTTGTTGTTGTTGTTGTTCTGTACATCACTGGCATAAACTCCACATGGGAGTATGATTGAATTCTTTGTTTTGTTCTGTTTATTTTAAGGCTGCCATATGTTTAAGCTCACTGTTTTAAGTAAGCTTCCCTTTCCCGCAGCCCTCTGAATGTCTGGCGTAAACGTTTACATCGCTTAACTGATGCAGGAAGTGCCTCCCGTCGACGGATGAGCCTGCAGAACGTTCAGAGTGAAACTTTAACTCGAGCTGTGCATCAGAGCAATTACACTGATCAAATAATCATGATTACAAAATAAGTGTTGAATAAAACAGTGTGTGGGAAGGATGTTCTGTGGTCATTAAAGCTGACGCGGCCTCTCTTTTTTTTGGTTCATCAACCTTTTTTATGAAAGGAGGGACTTCCTGTCAAGTCGGATTATGTCAACAGCAGGTCACTGCAAATGTACCAACTGAAATATGTATGCTGTAAGATAACTTGAAGTTATGAAAGTTTTAACTAATGCTTCTTAAAAACGCTGCTGCAATTAGATATAACAACTTAAAGCTTTTTAGATAACTTTAATATCCAAGTTAAAGGGATAGCTCACCCAAAAATGAAAATTCTGTCATTAATTAGTCACCGTCATGTCTTTCCAAACTACTACCTTTCTGCCATCTATGCAGGGTCAGAAAGCTCTCGGATTTTATCAAAAATAAAAAATAATAAACATGAGTGACTACACTGTAAAAAATAAAAAACACAATTTGTTGAGTCAGCTTAAAATAATTTGTTACCCTGCTGCCTTACAATTTTAAGTTCAGTCAACTAAAATAAGTTTAGTCAACTTGAAATGTTAAGTTGTACTAAGTAACAACTTAGAAATTTGTGTTTGCTAAACTTAACAGATGGGCAAGTAACCCGGCTGCCTTAAAATTTTAAGTTGATTCAACTCAAATATCTAAGTTAACATTTCAAGTTGAATAAACTTTTTTTGAGTAAACTGAACTTAACATTTTAAGGCAGCCAGGTTACAAATTATTTTAAGTTGACTCTACAAATTGTTTTTTACAGTGTACGTTTTTTGTCACTCTACACAACTGTTAAGGCAATGTCAGATTTGCATAGAACAGATGGGTTTTATTTGCTTTGCATTGCATTTTATATGTAGAGAGGTAACAGTACAGTAGCAAAAACAGGATTTATTTTAAGGATGAGTGAAAGGATGGAGGTTTAATTTGTTCAAATTATATTATGCATTATATATGATGGATAACCATTTTACAGCCTTTATTAATATTGGTTAATGTTCATTTCTACATACATTTTAATGTATTATGCATGAACATAAATTACTGATGAACAGTATGTTTCTCGCTACCTTTCCAGGATCTGCATTCACTGCTGAATCTTTAGGGTCACAACAAAGGAAATTTGATAAAAATTAAATAAAAACACTGTGCACTGAGGAATAATAACGAAGCAGCTACAATTCCTCTAAAATTATGCTAGTTATCCTCAGCGGTTTTACGCTTAAACAAGAAGCGTGTAGTGTTTGAGACCTGTGTAGTCCAAATCATGAACAAATGACTCATATGAGTTGGTTCTTTTTAGTGAATTAAACACATATAGCTCAGCCAGGGGAGTCTGATTCCCAAACAATTGACTTTCATCAAAAGTCTCTAAAAGCCATCTTGGTCAAAAATGAAATAACGATACAGAGCGAATGCTCTCCACACATACAGGTGCATCTCAATTAAAATGTTGTGGAAAAGTTAATTTATTTCAGTAATTCAACTCAAACTGTGAAACTTGTGTATTAAATAAATTCAGTGCACACAGACTGAAGTAGTTTAAGTCTTTGCTTCTTTTAATTGTGATGATTTTGGCTCACATTTAACAAAAACCCACCAATTCACTATTTCAACAAATTAGAATATGGTGATATGCCAATCAGCTAATCAACTCAAAACACCTGCAAAGGTTTCCTGAGCCTTCAAAATGGTCTCTCAGTTTGGTTCACTAGGCTACACAATCATGGGGAAGACGGCTGATCTGACAGTTGTCCAGAAGACAATCACTGACACCCTTCACAAGGAGGGTAAGCCACAAACATTCATTGCCAAAGAAGCTGGCTGTTCACAGAGTGCTGTATCCAAGCATGTTAACAGAAAGTTGAGTGTAAGGAAAAAGTGTGGAAGAAAAAGATGCACAACCAACCAAGAGAACCGCAGCCTTGAGAGGCTTGTCAAGCAAAATCAATTCAAGAATTTGGGTGCACTTCACAAGGAATGGACTGAGGCCGGGGTCAAGGCATCAAGAGCCACCACACACAGACGTGTCAAGGAATTTGGCTACAGTTGTCGTATTCCTCTTGTTAAGTCACTCCTGAACCACAGACAATGTCAGAGGCGTCTTACCTGGGCTGAGGAGAAGAAGTGGTCCAAAGTCCTCTTTTCAGGTGAGAGCAAGTTTTGTATTTTATTTGGAAACCAAGGTCCTAGAGTCTGGAGGAAGGGTGAAGCTCATAGCCAAAGTTGCTTTAAGTCGAGTGTTAAGTTTCCACAGTCTGTGATGATTTGGGGTGCAATGTCATCTGCTGGTGTTGGTCCACTGTGTTTTTTGAAAACCAAAGTCACTGCACCCATTTACCAAGAAATTTTAGAGCACTTCATGCTTCCTTCTGCTGACCAGCTTTTTAAAGATGCTGATTTCATTTTCCAGCAGGATTTGGCACCTGCCCACACTGCCAAAAGCACCAAAAGTTGGTTAAATGACCATGGTGTTGGTGTGCTTGACTGGCCAGCAAACTCACTAGACCTGAACCCCATAGAGAATCTATGGGGAATTGTCAAGAGGAAAATGAGAAACAAGAGACCAAAAAATGCTGATGAGCTGAAGGCCACTGTCAAAGAAACCTGGGCTTCCATTCCACCTCAGCAGTGCCACAGACTGATCACCTCCATGCCACGCCCAACTGAGACAGTAATTAAAGCAAAAGGAGCCCATACCAAGTACTGAGTACATATACAGTAAATGAGCATACTTTCCAGAAGGCCAACAATTTACTAAAAAATATTTTTTTTTATTGGTCTTATGAAGTATTTTAATTTGTTGAGATAGTGAATTGGTGGGTTTTGTTAAATGTGAGCCAAAATCATCACAATTAAAAGAACCAAAAACTTAAACTACTTCAGTCTGTGTGCATTCAATTTATTTAATACACAAGTTTAACAATTTGAGTTGAATTACTGAAATAAATGAACACCTCCACGACATTCTAATCTATTGAGATGCACTTGTAGTATATGTTCATCAAGTACTTTCACTTCAAATGCGCTGAATCCCAGCTTCAACCCACTGAGAAGTACCAGTACTTACATAGAAACCTATACATAGTAGCCAGAAAGAAATGCTTATTTTAAAGAAAAATGTCAGATGTACTTAACAGCTTTTGCATCTGAATTCTTCATATATGTCAGATGAAAGCTCTTGATGAGCTCTTTCTACTGGTAAAATACTGTCATCCATGAGTGTACAATTTTTTATTATAAACGACTGAAGTCGAGGTAAGTTTTTGTTTTGGCCCCCCTGTAAAGTTGGTGAAATGTCACTTACGCCTTTCTGGTTTTCGATATATAGTTTGGCCAGGGTAGTCCAATTCCTGAACAAATGATGCTCATGAGTTCTTTTTAGTGAATCAAAACACATTTAGCTCAGCCAGGGTAGTTTAATTTCCAAATGAATGACTCACGTGAGGCGGTTACGCTTAAACAAAGTGTAGCGTTTGACACCTGTGTAGTCCAAATCATGAACAAATGACTCATATGAGTCGGTTATTTTCAGTGAATCAGAAACATACAGCACCATTTCAGCACTGATTTTTTTAGTAAATCAACAACATAAAAGGCAGCCAGAGAAATCTGATTCCCAAAACAAATGCTTCTCACATGCTGGTTCTTTTTGGTGAGCCAAAAATATATAGGCTAATATGGTCAGGGTAGTCCAATTCCTGAATGACTGACTCTCAGGAGTTCTATTTAGTGAATCCAGTATAGTCTGATTCCCGAATGATCGGTTCTTTTTAGTGAATCAACAACATAAAAGGCAGCCAGGGAAGTCTGGGAATGAGTTTCATGAGCTGGTTCTTTTTGGTGAGCCAAAAACGTACAGTATGGGTAGGGTAGTTGAATTCCTGAACGAATGACTTTCATGAGTTCTTTTTAGTGAGTCAAAACACATACAGCTCAGCCAGGGTAGTTTGATTTTCAAATGAATGATTCGTATGTGGTGGTTCTTTTGAAGAATCAAAACCATACCGCGCGACCAGAGTTGTCCGATTCCCATGCGAATGACTCGAATGAACCAGTTCTTTCATGGTTATTCAGTTACATTCCTGGAGGGCTACAACCAGCAGATTTTAGTTAGAAGTCTCATCAAAAACCCTGCTAGTAATAATTAAGTTATCCTGAAGACTTTGATAAGCTGGTTCTGGGGTGTTTAATTAGGATTGGAATTGAATCCACAAATGTAACTGAAATGTAGCCTGTATTAATAACTACCCCTAACCTACATTAAAAAAGCTGTACAATATTGTTTATTGTTATTTCATGATACCTAAAGGCTAATGCATACATAAATGTAGAAAATGCCCTAAGTTATCCTCTGCAGCTAAATGCTTCAACAAACAAGAAGCGTAACTTTTGACAGCTGTGTAGTTCAAATCATGAACAAATGACTCATATGAGTCAGTTCTTTTAGTGAATCAAAAACATACAGCACCATGACTCTATGAGCTGGTTATTTTTAGTGAATCAAAAACTTCCAGCGCATCCAGGATAGTCTGATTTATGGACAAATGACAAATGAGTCAATTCTTTTTAGTGAATAAACAACATAAAAGGTAGCCAGAGAAATCTGATGGCCAGGGTAGTGACTTATGACTCTCATGAGTTATTTTTATTTTTAGTAAATCAAAACACATATACTTAGCCAGGGTAGTTTGATTTCCTAATGAATGACTCACACGAGGTGGTTCTTTTAAAGAGTCAAAACCATACAGTGTGGCCAGGGTTGTCCAATTTACAAGCAGATGACTCTAATGAGCTGATTCTTTCATAGACATTCAGTTACGTTCCTGGAGGGCCACGGCAAGCAGATTTTAGGTACAAACCTAATCAAAAACCCTGCTTGTAGTAATTAAGTTATCCTTAAAACTTTGATTAGCTGGTTCTGGTGTGTTTAATTAGTGTTGGAATTGAATTCAGGAATGGAACCGAAAAGCCTCGGGTTACGGGGTAGCCTGTATTTATAATTCAGCTACTCTTAAACGCTGTACAGTGTTGTTCATTATTAGTTCATGATACCTAAATGCTAATGTATACATGAGTGTGGAATATGCCTACTTTAAAGTCTTTAAATACATATACAAAATCATACTGACTAAGATCGTCCTATTTAAATTTTATCTGAATAAGCCCTCCTTGAATAAAGCAGCAGTCAGATTCAGGGTGGAGGAAATGCAAACCTGATATAATCTCTCCGCGATAGCATTAGTGATATTTCATAAACCCTCCAAACATCTTTATACAAATGAGTTCTACTGTGGCTTTAATCCATCATCTTGGCTTTTAAAGGTTGGCCCGACCACGACGGATCCATCTTGAAACTAAATGGACTTCAAAGGATGATCTTACTCGAGGTACAGAGCCTCGTGTTTGGACTGGATTAAATTACAGTCCTTGTTGCTTCCGGCTTTGTCATCTTAATCGAAAGTCTAGTCACACACTTCGTAAGTGCAGCTATTTGGAAAAGCCTTCATCAGCACATTCTTCAGCAGCCCGCGCTGTGTGTGTGGGAGCCCTGAGTGCTGGAGCTGAATTTGCCTATCTGTTGTGACCAGCGCTGAGTAAATTACTTCTGCAGCCACTTTCAGGATGCATCTATTGATTCTGCACACGGCCAGAAGTGATGGCATCTTAATGCTTCAATTTACCCCAATCCACACTGCACACAACTTTTTAGCTCGTGCCTTGAACTTTATCGCCGCTGCCCACGTGAGGTTGAGGTTGCGGGCACGGGCGCGCTGCGTGGTCAGAGCTGCACAGGCCCGCGCACTGGCGCGCTCGCGATGACAGAGTTTACAGCAGACGCTGAGATGTTTATGTAAATTAAGATACAAGTATGCACATTTATATCCCTCCAAACGCTCTGAAACTGATGATCACAGCATGCGGCGAGCCTCGGAAATATGACATATGAAGCCCTAAATAAACGTCGTCATTCCTCATCCTGCGCTCTGCGAAACCTGCAGGAAAATGATTCGAGCCTCTGAATGTATGATGAAACATCGCTACAAACACGAGCTTCATCCGGCCGCTTATCTGCACTCCTTCCTCCTGAACGACACGCTGTATCTGGGTGCTTCAATGTACTAAAAATTCATAACAGAAACAATCTGAGAGGCAGAGAAGAAATACTTACGAAAGTACGTGATTTATTGTCTTTGTACCCCGAAGTTATTATGGTTGTGACACTTTAGAGTAAAAACTAAAATCATTAGAGATAATAAACCGTACTTTTACAGTGCTTATTGATTTTGATCCATGTTAATTCCGAGAATAACACTTTTTTGTTTGAAATTAGCATTCGAGTTCTAAATTAGCATTCATGTATTATAAACAGACATAAATAAACATTTCTAATTTAACCTAATTGATGCTGTGAATAATGAAGTACTGTAGCTGTGAAAGTCAATGTGAACTAGCTGTGAAAATTAATTTAACTAAAATAGCCTATATATTTAAAAAAAGGTATTTACATCTACACTGAGCTGTCAAAGGCAGAAGACAGAGAAAAAATGTCACCACTTTTCGAATAAAAATTTCTTGATAATTTACTCACCCCCATGTCATTCAAGATATTCATGTATTTCTTTCTTCAGTCGCAAAGAAATTAAGATTTATTGAGGATCTTTCTCCATGTAGTGGACTTTAAATAGTGCTCAACGGATTTAAGGTTGAAAATGCAGTTACAATGCAGCTTTAAAGGGCTCTAAATGATCCCAGTCGAAGAATAAGGGTCTTATCTAAAGAAACGATCATTTTCAAATTAAAAAAGTAATACTTGTACACTTTTTAACAACAAATACTTGTCTTGTCTAGCTATGTGATGCACATGCGTACTCTGCACTCTGGTTCAAGACAGTTAGGGTATGTCGAATAATTCCCATCTCATTTTCTCCTCCGGCTTTAAAAACGTCCTACATTTCTGTTTTACCTCTTTTGTAAAGGGTGTTTGAGCCTTCTTGCACGTTTGCACTTTGTGCAAGCTGCACTGAAACTGCTTTTTTAACCTTCAAATGGTTGAGCACCATTTAAGTCCACTATATGGAGAAAAATCCTGTAATGTATTCCTCAAAAAACTTGAACATCTTGAATGACATGGGGTGAGTAAATGATAAAGAATTCTTTTTTGGAAATGGAGTAATCCTTTAAGCTTGTGAACTTAAACTGTATTTTTGAATATTCAGTTTCTGATGTATTTTTATGTATCATAGACAGATGGAACAACGTGTGGTGCTGGTGATGAAAACTACAACTATAATTATGCTATAGTAAATAAAAACAAAACAAATCATTTTCAAAAAGTATAAATGAAATAAGAACTATTTATGCTCCATTAAAACTAATTTGAAAAATGAAATTTGCAAAACAACAATAACCCTGTTTTTGACTGATTATTTTTCTTGAGAACATCTTGATGATTAAGTAGAAAACTTTTTTTTCGTGTGAGTGTGTAATGAACCATTGAAGTGTCATTTAGAATCAACCTGCTGCTCAACAACAGCACAAAGCAATTAGAAGCACAACACAAAATATTAAAAAACAAATCAGTTCAAAATTGCTCATCTCCTGTCACTGTTGTTTTTTTTCCCCAGCTGCACATATGGCAAGAGGAAGTCACAAAATGGAAAGAAATGACTATGCAACCTTTAGCTGAGATGAGTTCAGAAACACAGAGCATCACATGACAGCAGAATAAGGTGATTTCTTCAAGATCATCTCTCCGCTAAACTGCTCTGAATGAGGTTAAGGGACCTCTGAGCCGCTGATGGTGTCGGAGCTGTCAAACGAGAATGCTTGACTTTCCTGCTTAACCTTTTTGAGAGCAGGGCAAATAGAAACATTGCGGAGCTCCCGGAGAACAGAGGAAAAAAGAGATGGATCAGGTGACAGAGCGACTCAGCTTGGTTCATTCATCATTTCCTTCAAAGAAAACTCAGAGAATAACAAATAAGTGGGCCCCTGTCTGAAGATTCACACATGCACAGTTAAAATATGAATCATTTGCCTATAACTATCACTAAAAAAAAAAAAGCCATAAACTGAGAAAATTCAGTCTTTGTATGTCAAACAAAAAGTGTTTTGTGGAAAAAGTGAACAGATATGTTCTGTTACGTTATTTTATTTTATTTTTTTTACAGTACGTACATTTTCTGTGTGCATGAAAATACCTGGATGGAGTCCCACAATCAGGATTTACAATGTCCTGGAATTTCAAAACCGTTATTTTCACTCCAGGGAAAGCAATGGAAATTTATGAAATGTTAAAAGGTCATGGAGAAGTTATGGAAATTTCTATAGACAGTATGTTTTTTTCTAGTTATGCTAGCAGTCTTCTGCTAGAAATTACTTTTTTGAGTGCAGTCTATCAAATTATTTTTTAAAAAATGATGTGATTTTAGAACTGTGTGCATTGCCCTGTCATTTGCAGAGTGCTTGTTCTTGTCGGGTCCTTTTGGGGACTGTCTAATGTCCTAGATGTCCTTAGGTGTCCTATCTAATGTCCTATCTAAAAGATGACTAGAAAAAAAAGCATACTGACTAGAAAAAATTTTCCATGTCTTTTCCATGACCTTTTAACGTTTTATTAATTTCCATGACTTTTCCCATATCTAATAAAATGGCTAAATGTCAGTAGAAAAACAAAATTCATTAATCAAAGTGTGGCACAATACATTTGATTGTCCATTTCCAGTGGGACAAATGAGACAAATAATAACAGTTGCAATTTTTATTTTTTAGGGGCTCGAGCGTGTAGCGTTGAAACCCTAATGTAACTGTTAGAATGGCCAAGGATCTCCACGTAAAACTAATCATGCAGACCAAACCCTAAGTCGTATAGACTTGAGACTCGGTGGGATGGTAGTACTTAGACCGTCGACAACGCCACTGAGGCTTAGCCCAGTCGGCCTGACGGGGGCGCTACAGTGATCAAAAGTATTAAATCACTCATAACTCTGCAGGCTCAAGTGTCTGCAGAGTTGGAATCCTTGGCTCACGTCGGACAAAATGCTTGGATTCACCCATCATGAAATTTTTGGGTATTTTGCATTTTTTTTGAAAAACCTACTTTTGCAAACTAGTCCTAGGTTTGTCGCCCGATCGGAATCAAACCAGTGCAGAAAGATTCTCTGGAGAGTAAATATCAATAGTTATCAAAAAAAAAAAAGCTTTCGACTTACCGTCACAAAGGGACACCAAAACGTTTTAAAGGGGCAGGGCCACTTTTAGTAAAATGCCTGTAACTCCTGAAAGGAATGAGATATCTTTGACAAACTCATAACACTTATGTAAGAGCTCAATCTGAGGTCACAGGAGAAAAATCGTGGGGCTTGGCCACTTGGTGGCGCTATAAGAGGGAAAAAAAAACATAAAAATGGCTATTGGCTACATAACCATTTGTCCTCTCAACATGAAAATCACTGTGCACAGTCTTGGTCCAAAGTACGACAAGCGTCTATAAGGACATTTGCCTGTCTAAAAAAAAACCATGGCCACCATTGGCCGATGAGGTTTGAGCACCTATTAGACAAGGTTAACAGAGGCCGATCAGAACAAAACTCGGTGGGCCTAAAGGTCTGTGAGAAATCTGAAAGAAATAGTAATATCGCACTTTTTAAGGGCGTAAACGATTGTACATTTCACGTTTTTACGGACATACATGCAATATTTGTATCATATGACAGAGCTCCTCATACTGGAGAACTTTGCCTCTTCACAAAACATGCAGAGCACGTCACAGGTGATTCTAAAGAAGCATGCAAAGTTTTAAGGTGATCGGACCACAGATGGTGCTATAAGAGTCATAATGTTAAAAAAACACCATATTTCTATGGCAAATTAATTGTATTTGCAAAAAATGCTGGTTACAGGCTTTCTAAACAATATGTAATGTCTTTTTCCATATTTGCCTAAATGCCTTAAAGTGCTTTCTTTTTTTCTTTCTTTCTTTCTTACTCTTTCTTTGTTTCTTTTTTGTACACAACAGAATGCAAACATGATCATTGGATGCCACTCACATTCAGGTTGTGTTCACATCAATTATTGTTAACAAACAGTATACGCATACAGTAGTCAACATTTAAAGTGGATCAAAACCTTTTATTAAATTTGTCCTAAAACCAAAACGAATACCTGTTCTTGTCTTAGGACAACTTTGATGAACTTTTTTTGATCCACTTCAAATGTTGACTACTGTACATATATTGATTGATTGATTGATTTTACTTCTTTTAGTTTAAGTACTGAAATAACTAAAACTATATAAACTAAAAATACAAACTAACTTTTACTAAACATACAAAAATTAATAAAACGTTACAATTAAAATCTCAAAATATTACCAAAAACCATAATCGCTAAAATACAGTGGTCATGTTGGATTTTTAATTCCGTTAATGGCTTTCTGGAAAAAGCTAATTTTCAAATCTAATTTTGTGTAAAAATGTCATAACACAGTCTGATTAAACTGTATGTAATATTGGCCCTATTTTGGCAAACATACTCGGTCATCCGGGTTTAACGCATACAAACGAAATCCTTACATGGGCTAATGATTTTATCCCCATTCAAGAGAGACATTTAGCATGATGGACAGGCTCAGTATTGCTTTAACTATTTGCCTTGTGTAATTAATATCAAAGGCAGTTGAGCTGCAGGTCGATGGCAAACTAACTTCTGACATTTTGTCTCCGAGGTCTCCAAAGGACCCTCACAAATCAATATGCATGTCAATTTTTCTTTTTTAGCTCCCATTGTTCTGTCTGTTGACCTGAAGAATCACAAATATCCCCCATCCAGGCTTATACACAGCTAAAATTACTCATAAATGAGTCATTCGTTCCAGCTGAAAGAGGATTGATCATTATTCACAGATAATGACCATAATGGTCTACACACAGATGTTTTTGTAAAACTTCAGTTTTAATTGGCTCGCTCTGCTTTAGAACTTGATTGCATTTTGAATGAGTCTGTCCTTCTGTAACGTCTCTTGGGGTTTCATTTCTGTTCGCGACACAAACACCTCTGCATTAACTGCCCTGTTGATGATCAATAAAATATCTCTCAATCTCAGACCTGCATTGTTGATGCCAAGGTGATGATTTATTTAAAGATGGATGTTTAAGGTTATCCACTCTTTCAGAAGTGGTGAATTGATCTTGAAAAATTAAAGAGTTGTTTTTTTTTTTTAATGAGACGTCATTTTGCAGCTCCTATTTGCAGAGCATAAATCTTTTAAACCTTTATTTGACAGTATAATTCATATTATGAGATTTAAATTCAAATGCTCTCTCCCTCAGGACAAACCTAATACTAGCATAAGAGTCAAATAGTTGCAGTGTGATAAATTATTATTAAATAGCACCACAAAATGTCAACAGAGAGAAAAAAAAACATAATAAACACAACAAAAACAAACTCTACAGAGCTCAAGCAGCCAAACACCCACTTCCCTCAATGGACGGCTTCATCACGCGTGATGAAAGCCGATGAGCTGCAAATCCCGTCTCGTTCTCCTGATGAGGTCTGACATACCTCACGGCATGATACCTGCTCGCTAACCAAACGCTGACAATTACCATCTGTAATTAATTGTCATTTGTATTATGCACATGAGGACGGTCCAATAATTGTTCATGATTGCACAATCACAGACTAATTAGGTTGACTTTATCAGCATTTAAAAAAGATGAGACACAGAGCGAGAATAAGTGGGTGTTTTTTCTTCACCTTCTTGAAGCTATTGGATTCATAATAACATTTGAGCAGCAGTTTAACCAACGAAACATTTCTGCAAGCCAACACAATGCTATTGTGTTTTTGCACGTTGTTGTTGTGCAGGTGTTGTGAAGTCTCTGTGATATTAATGTAAGTTATGACACAGGGTGCTAACATTACAATAACGAAAATAATGTTTTATATTTATATTCGTATTTTATATTTATACATTTATAGTTCTGATATTACTGTACATGTCTAAACCATAATAATTACCCTAATGGCGCTACTGACCACAGAAGCAACACGTAAGTAGATGCAGACGTTTGTTTACCTTTGTGTGTGGCTAAAAAAAAAAAGTGTTACAGCCAGTTATTCTATTTTGAAATGTGTTCTCCGTGTCAGAACGTCTGTTTTTTGTTTGTTTTGTTTTTTTTTGTTTTTTTTTTTGGTGTGTGTATCATTCTGCGCTTTACCCAACTTCTTGGGGCTTATTGCTTTATTAAACCCTTTTATTTTTTGGCTGCACAACAGAGGTTTACTGTAAAACTTAAAAAGAAAACAAATGTGATTACTCATTTAAAAATAAATATTTATTAATGTTTATTAGTAGAAGTGGTAGTAGGAGTAGCATTGTTGTTTCATTAAGTCTTAAGACTGCTAAATAGTAATCTGGTTCTGACAGCTTCTTAACGTTAAAGTAAACTTTTATTTTGACGGGTTGCCGTTAAGAACTTGGAAGTGCTGTGTATGTGATATGATTGTAGTTTTCTCAAGTCAAATGGTAAAATGCTAATGAAGTGACTCTCAGAGCGGCTGGAGACGATATTATTTGTTCATATCGTCATATAGACGAGCTGAAAATACCGCGAACGCCGTCCGCGCTTTAGTGTGTGTGGTAAACAAACATGTGTCGCGCCATCCGCCATTCATTAGGTGTGTTCGACTTCATCTACGGCTACAGACGGCGATCAACGAGAGTAGCCGAGAGCAGTCGGGGGCGGAGTTGAAAACGGAAGCGTCAAGTCGGACACTTTCTGCTCTCGTTCGTGAAGCTCTAGCGGTGTTTGCATGCTCTATCACAAAAGTGAATTAAATGCGATATTTATCAAATACACAGACTTTTCAAAAGCGTTTTCATGAGCAACAGAACACGTTTCAGGTACTGCTTAATACAGCGCCATCTGAACAAGAATAATGATCAACATAAACATATACTATATAAATACTATATATGCTTTTATCAGTGTTTTATGATAGATATGACTCAATATAACATTGCGACTACAGTAAAAACACTTTTATTGTTCTAAAAAAATTTGTCAGCATTATCGGACTTCAGGATGTTAGAATAAACCCAAAACACACGTGATCGTTGTCATGCGGTGAATCTGGCCAGTCGTGAAACAGCCATGTGGTCATCAGAGCTCCTGCAGCCGCTCTGAAGAAACTGCGCCGGCTGAGTCAGTCGGCTGCTCTCGAATCGCTATCGCGGTACTTTGATGCCACACGTGACAGTCACGAGGCGTCGGCGCCGCCTCAAGTCGGACAAAATTTCTAACCGGCATGCACTTCTTCAAGTCAGAATTTGATCGAGCTGCGCAGCGCTGCGTTAAGTCGAACACACCTAGTCATTCATTGCGGAAATCATGTGATGTCAAATGCTTCTGCAGATTTGTAGTGTTACTATAGCATTTCACCTGAACATTGCAAATCACGCATATTGCTTTGTTCTTGGTTCTTCTCAACAGTATCTCCGCCATAAGCACTGAATGAATGACAGGCTTTCTGTTGTAACATTGTGTAAGGTAAATAAGAGGATGACATCTAGTGGAGAAGACCAATGACAAGATTCACATTAATCAGATCCAGTGTTGCCAACTTTACCACTGTTGCCGCGGGTTGTTTTTGATGTTCACGACCCCATTAACGTCATATTTGGCCCCGAAATACGAATTTACCAGGGGAACCCTGACAAAAAAACTTGTATGTTATCCCCCAGAACGCGATTTTTAACAGGGGAACCCCCCTCGAAACGCGATTGGGCTAATTTTGGGCTACTTTTGAGGAGCAATTGGGTGGGTTTTGTTGTGAAAACCTGGCAACCCTGATTAGATCTTGTTTTATATGTTTGCTGAACAGAAAAGATCAATTTATGGCCTTTGATGGCCAGTTGATATTGAATCGACGTCAGCAACCCGCTGATCTCCCGTTGAAGTCCACTATAAAAAACCTGGAAAGTTTTCCTCAAAAACCTTCATTTCTTTTTGACTGAAGAAAGAAAGACATGAACATCTTGGATGACATAGGGGTGAGTAAATTATCAGGAAATTTTCATTCTAAAAGTAAACTTCTCCTTTAAGTGACAGGTACTTTCTAAACTAAGCTCCGAAACATTTATGAATCATTTTGTTTCGAATCAGTGGTTTGGAGCTTGAATCAAAGTCACGTGATTTCAGCAAACTTTGGGTGCATCTCAGTCAGCTCCCTAGCTCCCGAGCTTGTGAATCTGTATATCGTGTACACAAATTCGGTCACTGGTAAGATCCCTGGCTCACTGGGACAGTGTTCACTAGAATTCAAGTGACATCACTACGTACAACGTCAACGGACAACATTGTAGAACGTCATTGCTGGAACTGCAGCAGGCAGGACTGATCTCATTTTGATATTATTTTTTATTCTCTTTAAATACATTGTTCTGTTACATGTTCTTACAACATTTTAGCTGAATATTAAATTGTAAATGTTAATTAGATGTGTTCATTACCATGTGTGTTTATGTTGAAATATACTAAAAATTGATTTTTTTTTTAATCTTCCATGGCGTGTCATTATATTTATTGCGTTGGTTCATGTGGTTTATATTGCACGTTTCATAAATATGACGTTATTTCCGGTAAGGGAGCATAGTCAGAGATTTTCTAATTATAGGCCATGTGTTCCATTCGGACAAGCTCATCCCTACGCCCTAATCCCTTCAAAGGGTTTACCTTCCGGAGTGAGAGCTTCGAAGGGTTGAAGGGAACCAAACCATTGTTTCTTAAAGTGCCCTTCTGCGTCATCATCGCATGACCACACGGAGGCACCGTCATCATGGAAAGAATCAGCGCAAAAGAATCATGGGGGCCCGAAGCGTCCATCATTTGTACCCTTCAAAATCCTTCATTCCGAAGGGCGCTTTGAAATGTCCAGTTTTGAGCACTTCCATTTGGAGTGACCCTTCAATATGGCAGCAATGATTGTTTTCACTACAAAGTGCCCTTAGGAGGGTGATGTATCCCGTTTGGAACACACCGAGAATGAGGTGTATTACTCAAGGTGCCTTCACGCCATATCGGAAACTCCGTAATTACAATTCCAACTTGTAAAAAGCGTTCACGTCCTCGTAGAACTCGTAATTACAATTTGTGAACTGGGAGTCTTCTGAGAGCTACGACTTGTTCCACATGACCACTGTACCACCTGACCAACGTAGGCTCTGTTTAGGCGTTGATAGTGTTGCCATAGAAAAGAAAAACATGCATAATTCCGAGTCTGAGGACGTGAACAGCTCCGAGTAGAACGTCACATGTTGTCATCTCGAAATTACAGTAATTACGATATGGCGTGAACGCAGCATCACTATTGGAGAAGGCATAACTTGGATCACGTGTCCCCTATTAACCAATCACATTACAGCATTGACGTCATTAAATTTCAGTCAGTGTTGTGCGACACGCAATCACCATTTACGGATTTGTGTTCCAGAGATGAATGAAGGTCTTACGGATTTGGAACAACAAGAGGGTGAGTAATTAATGACAGCATTTTCATTTTTGGGTGAAATATCTCTTTAATACATAAGTTGCATTGTTTAAACCAGCATGTTGCTAGCATGCAGCATTTTAAGCACTTTGATACAGCAAATAATTTGCTGAAGCATTTGGCTTAAGGTTTGAAAAAGCTTAGTATTAGTAATCAGCCTCACCACTTTTATTAGAAGTTAATTGTTGGAGAGGTGTATGTAAGAGATTGTTACGTAGGTCCAATGCAGATATGTAAAAATATGATAAATCATTCCAGCTGGATAAAATTAGAAAATTACAATCAATACAAATGCAGAGAAATATGGTAGCTTATAAAATTCACTGGTCTTTTATGGAGAAATATGCGAGACATCAATCTCAAAGGTCTCAATTACATCTTTGACACAGGCTCTGGTTCTGCTGACCCACAGATCAGCCGTGGTCTGTTTGTGTATTTTATGTTCTACATAAATTATAAGCCATTGAGAAGGCACACGAGCAGACGCTCCATCAACAGCTGTTATTGACACGGGGCACTTTGCAACTAGACTTAAAGATAAATCACCGTGCGCTTATTGACATTTGGAAAATGCCGGCATGGGTCGACCCCCACACTGGCGGCATACAAAGCTGCATTCATGCTAATCCAGTTCTTCCCGAGCATGTTTTAGTGTTTCATCTCAGCTGAGGGATTTACATGGATTCATTTGGAAGTCGTCAGACTGAAACAGAGATGTCAATGACTGCGCAGATAAAAGACTGGCATTTCCCCGACATGATGAAAACAGAGCATCAAATCTCGGAAAGATCCTCTATCACCCTGACTTTTAAAAATCTCCTAAATAAAAAGGTTCAACCTTTTAAATTCCCCATTGATTTAGGTGCTGCGCTTCTGTGCCATTGGGTTTTTGGGTTTTAATTAAAGTAAAGGGTATGGGGCCTTTTAAAATGAAGGTTTAGCTTTAAAAGCCGGGGTGAGAGCAGTGCTTCTAGGAATGAGTGCTGTGTTCGTGCCTTATATTTTTTTAATGGACTGAGGTGAAAGAATTTCCTTATTGTCTGCACAGATGAACTCGTGGCTTGAAACGAAGTTCTTTGAAAAGGAAATTACCTGGGCCGCTGGCGTCTAATGCCGAAGATTGGTTGTGCAGTGGCAAAACCGCTTCAGCATTTCTAAAACGGTGTGGAAAAGTCATAAGTCAGTTTCAAATTGATTTCTAATCAGATGGAAGAGCAGAATTAATTAAACTGGTTTCCAAGGCTATCAGCTGGTAACTACAGTTTGAGATAATTGTGAAAAACACCTGGTTCAACAGTGTCTGACATTCAGTTGTTTGGATGGTTCATTTAACTGATTGATTCATTTCAATCATAACTCCCTGAGAGTCATTCTTTTTTTTTTTTTTTTTAACAGTAACCTTATTAATGCTGATTATCAGTTGTTTTTTTTTATTTGAATTATAATTTAAACAAAAGTCATTACAAGTGATTCAGTTCAAAATAACCCGTTTAAAAGAATTATTTATTTCCATACACCTTGTGTTTCTGTAACTGTTTCTTCACTGGAACCCATTTAAGCAGATTCTATAACAAAGATTGACAAATCTTGCGTTTCTAAATTGTATTCGATTAATTATTAGTCTCACAGTTTAAACAGTCAAAAATTACAGTCACGTGATGCAAATAAGTTCAAGTGAATCATTCAAAAGATCCAGTTTATTCACATATTCATTGTGTTTCTGTACAACCAAACAGATCTTGTCTGGGTGTGAATGTCAGGTTGGTTTGTTTGGATGGTTCATTTAACTGATTCATTGATTCGTTTGAGTCATAACTCCCTGAGAGTCATGCTTTGTTTCATTTATGTTTTTTTTTAACAGGAACCCCATTAACACTGATTATATAACAAAATTGTCAGTTGTTTCTGATTGCATTTGATTCATCATTTACACTTGAAACTCTCAAAAGTTGTTACAATCAAGTGATTCAATTCAGTGTAACTGAATCATTCAAAAGAGCCAGGTTAAACGAATGATTCATTGACATACATATTGTGTTTCTGTAAACGGTTTACCTCAAAACCAAGCAGATTTGGTCTCAGGCTGTGTGAATGTCAGGTTGGTTTGTTTGGATGGTTAATTTAACTGATTCACTGATTCATTTGAGTCAACTCCCTGAGAGTCATGCTTTTTTTTTAACTGGAACCCCCATAATGCTGATTATATAACAAAAATGGTGCATGACTGCATTAACTCTCAAAAGTTGTTACAATCAAGTGATTCATTCTAAAGAGCCAAAAAATAATTTAAAAGAGTGATTCATTCACATACACGTTGTGCTTCTGAATGTCAGGTTGGTTGGTTTGGATAGTTCATTTAACTGATTCACTGATTTGTTTGAGTCATAACTCCCTAAGAGTCTCTGTGAGATATTTACGTTGTCTTCTTTTTTTTCTTACAGAAACCCCTTAAAACTGATTAAATAATAAAGGTCAAATCTTGTGTTTCTGTTTGGATTTGATTCATCAGTCTCACAATTTAAACTCTTTAAAGTTCTTACAATCAAGTCATTTTAATCAGTTCAGCTCAATCATTCAAAAGAACCAGTTCAAAAGATTAATTCACATACATGTTGCGTTTCTGTAACCTGTGTTTGTTTCTTTAAAAGCAAATCCAGAATTTTGTCTCAGGCCACGTGAATGTCAGTATGTGCTCTAGGTCTGTGTGTGGGTGTGTGTGTGTGTCACTACAGGCCAAGAGAGTCTGTTTGTTCAGTGGCTCTTGGTCACACTGTTGGTTTAGACACGGGTTTAATTGTGCATCAAAGTGGATTATAGGACTTCTGGCCATATGTTTCACCATGGCGTGGCTACAGATCAGAACTGGCAATGAGAAGGTTGCTTGTTCAAGCCTCATATGGAGTGAGCCATTATGAGCCTTTGAGCAAGGCACTTTGCATAATTCCTGTGCCATATGAAAAACTGCAAATTAATGTGGCCGCTAACAGCCAGCTTTCTCCAGATATTATAAAACACCTTGTTTCAAGGCCTGTAATACATGTGCTTCATGTCAGTTTGGATAAACGTGTCTGCTAGATGGCTGCTTACTAATTTGCAGAATATTATTAGACTTCTTGTGCTGATTTGGGGAAAATTTGTGGAATTATGTTAAATTGATTTGAATACGATTAAATAAATAGAGCTCAGAGAAATATAGTGTTATTGGTTTAATCAAATTAGCCCAAATATGATGTGTGTATATATATATATATGTATATATATAATTCTTTTCCCTGGTTCTTTTTAGACAGGTTCTTTAGGGAACTCAAAATGATGGAGCCCTTATTTTTTAAAATGTGTATAGATTTTCAAATTATTTATATTAATATTACGTAATAAACACATGCAACGGATTTGTAGAATTTAATGAATGTCAAATATTTCCGTGGAAATGTTCTGTGGAGTTCTGCAAGCCCAGATTCCTTATATACTGTTATTTTTTCCAAGCTATAAGGAAGCTGAAGGCAATATTTTTTAGGCCAACAACATTTTTACAGTTCTTCCCATGAACTCCCCAGGTTCTCTAATGGAAAATATAGAAGATGCTGGAGTACTTAAAGCAAAAGATCAAAAATATCAGGTTGTTCGGTCAATGGTAGCATTGATTTCTACTGACTTAAACACCCTAGAATATGATGTTTGGGGTATTAAGCAATGCTCAGAATGGCCCTAGACCATGTTATGATATGAAATAATCATGAGTCATGTAGCAAAGCTTTAAAACACCTTCCATCAGTATTTTTGTAGTGACAGGTTTCACATAGGCCACTAAACAATTTATAAGATTGGATTTTCACATTTCCCAGGAAACCCCAGACACTCGCACAGGTGAAGATGAGCAACATAAACCCACATCTACTGTTTTCATGATGACTATTATGACTACACCCATGCGGCTGTGAGGAAAAGTTTATTCTCCAAAACATCACAGATGTCTCATCAATGTCAAACATTCTGTTCTAACAGGTAAATATGCATATCACAGTGCAGGTTTATGTGTGTGCCTTCTGCATTTGGTTTCCCCTTCAAGCAATTCTCCTCCAATCAGAAGTGCTCATTTTCATTCAGGTGGCATCCGGATAAACTAAACAAATAATTCTGCTCTGGTATTTGGGATTTCGTGAAAGACCCTGCCCTCACCTCAGGGGCACCAATCACAGCAGACAACCACCGGATGAGTGATTAGACGCCAGGCTTGATTTGACCTTCAGGCTTTGTGTTGGCAAGCTTTAAAAAAAAACAAAAAAGAGTGTGACATGATCTCTTGATCTCCCTCCCTGTCTCAGCTTAGACAGCAACACATTTTTTTTTGATTGCCTGCACATACAAGATTCACTCCCTCTGAATAGAAAGCAGCTTTGAAGTCTTTTCAGAGGGTTTTTACTTTTAGCACTTGATATTTTTATTTTTGCTTTGCTAAGACTGTGAAGTGATTGATTTAGTTTGTCAAACTATGATGAGTGCTTGTGAGCAATTGTACTAAATGATCATCACAGGTTATTGCATTCAATAAAAATACCATTTAAAGTTCCACTTTCAAGTCCCATGGCCTTGGGTGATTCCCCTTAAACTTACTTACAGTATGCTTGTCCATAGTATATATATATATTTATTAAAAAGTGAAACATTACAGCATTTACTTTTTATCAGCTGCAAACTAAAAGTAAGCCTATGATGGGAGAATGACTCTTGCTTATTGGTTTAAAACAACCATGATGTTTTCTTGACAAAAATGTTAGTCTTAAACTCTGTGTAAAACAATGTTAAATATATGGTCTGAGTTTGTCACACCACAGAGAAATGTGTTATCAACCACCCAGGCAAATTTGAATGTTAAAAAAACACCAAGTAAATAAAATAAGTTAAAATCTTTATTAAAAAAATAATAATAATAATATATAATATGAAATAAATAAATAATAAGTAAAATAAAAAATAAGCACTATTCTCTGCTCTCAAATGCTGGGGGCGTGTCTCCGGTCTGTGCTGAAACCACACCCACTTGTGGGAAAGCTGCCGCCTCGTAAAACAGTCTCGTCACCAGAATAATGTAACTAAAATCACCATCACGAAAAACACAAGCACACAGTGTTTCCTAATACTAAATACTACTATTATTTATATAAAATATTATTTATTGAATAATATTATTTAATAAACCACAACAACAGCCATCATAAAAGTTCAGGCAATTCAGTCTAAACACAGGCAGGGCTCTGATATACAGCACTGAATTTACATTAACATGATTAGATTTTGCCAAAACTATTTGTTCTGCTACAAATAATAGATAAATGAGACCAAAGACTGTCCGTTAGATTTACCCAAAAGGCATTACATCTCATGTTTAACCACTACAGAGACATCTGAGCCAGTGGTAAATTTACAGAGATCTTTATTAACAAACCATTCGTATTTGAAGTCCAAACAAGTACATTCTCACCTGAAAAGCTCTTAAAACTATTCTGTGACACAAAACAGTAATATTTTTAACATTGTAGACATTGTAGTGGATTTGGCCATGACACCCTTTGGCAAGTGGAGTGATACAAACGGTGAAACAGCTGTTGGAGTTATGTTGGACTGTAATATCAACACTCTATCTAACTATATATATATATAAAGTATATACTGTAGTACTGACTTGTAAGAGTAATTTGTTCTTGAATTGGACTGTGGTCGCTTTGTATTTTTGTTTACTTGTGCAGCCTGCAAATGGAACTCATTAGAAATATGCTTCTAGCCATTATTTTGCGGTAGACGTCTTATTATTGCATCACATTCAATGCAGACAGCTCAGGTAAAATATGATTTTTTTTAGGCGCTGAAGCTTCAGCAGGGGGGAGAACCGCTCACGAAGAGCAGTGCAAGAAACACTGGCCCACAGTGTGAACACAGACAGCTTGACAGCCGATCAGAACAATTACATATATATGCCATTACTGCACTGAGAAAACCACGATTTTAAGGACCAAAGGTTTTAGTAGGGAAAGGACTGATCCAAAAAGCCTCATTACAGGGACAGTTCACCTAAGAATGAAAATTCTGTCATCATTTACTCATGTCATTGCAAACCTCTATACTGTATGTGGCTACTTTCCTCACACAAAGCTATCCCTTCAAGTGTCAGTGAAGAGCTGAACTAGCATTTCGAGCACCATAAACAGCCTTCCTGCAAAAATCCTTTAAAGATAAAAGATCAACAAATCACCTTGAAAACATTACATGACACATCCGCCCTGCACTCGGCTCCGAACGCAAACGCACCGCAATTACACCTTACAGTAAGGTGCGCGCAGCCGACTCTCTGAAAATCAATCATTTGGGATTGTTTTTTACAGTTTTAATGGGTTCCTGTGACCTTGCACCTTGTATTCTTTGGAGTGGAAAGCACTTCAGACTTCAGCCTGTCGATTTTCCGATTTTAGAAATAAGTTGTGGCCAAATCATCCGGGTCAACAAAAACCCAGCCAAAAAGTTTAAAATTGGGAACTTCAGGCATTTATCCAGAAGGCAAGATATGCTTTTAAAATAAATGTCTCCATCGTTTTGATATATGCGGTGGCTGTTCGTGACAGTAGCAGTTTGTGGGTGAGCTGATCTGTGCTGTGGATGATATCAGACGCCCGGCCTGCATTAGTCTGTCCACTTTATGGCTGCAGCCAGCGCTTTCCTTCCTCTTATCTGGCGAGAGTTCAGAAGTGACGGATGCATTAGGACATGCACTAGTAGCTTTCAAGAGCTTAAATCCATTTGCTGGATTATCACTTTGAGCCCCTGTGTAATGACATGGCTCAACCCCAAACATCTTCCAGGATGTCGGACACGAAGGGTTGTTTTTTAACACGACCCGCGTGGCCCTTTTTAAAACGCCAACGCTGCTAACATTTGCATTTTTCATCAAGCGTACATAGTTTAACTAATCTAATGTACATCTTGCTCCTTCCTTTATCATCAGACAGTAAAGCATGGCTCTAACAACGCCAAGTGCATGAGTTCAGTTCCCAGGGAAAGCAAGTACTGATTAAATGTATACCTTAAATGCCACTGTAAGTGGCTTTGGATAAATGTATCTGCTGAGTGCATAAATGTAAACAAAACAAAAAAACTGTTTCATTCAGAAAATACATTTGCACAATTTATGTACAATTTTTTACACTTTTATTAGTATTATTATTATTTTTACTTTTTTTACTTTTCCCACAAATTTTACAGTATTTCAACACTGCACTGTAAAAAATAAAAAACACAATTTGTTGAGTCAGCTTAAAATAATGTTACCCTGCTGCCTTAAAATTTTAAGTTCAGTCAACTAAAATAAGTTTAGTCAACTTGAAATGTTAAGTTGTACTAAGTAACAACTTATATATTTGTGTTTGCTAAACTTAACAGACGGGTAAGTAACCCAGCTGCCTTAAAATTTTAAGTTGATTCAACTCAAATGTCTAAGTTGTCACTTAGTATAATTTAACATTTCACAGTTAACAGTTGAATAAACTTCTTTTGAGTTGACTGAACTTAAAATTTTAAGGTAGCCAGGTTACAAATTATTTTAAGTTGACTCAACAAATAGTTTTTTACAGTGTACTTTTTTAAAACATTTTAAAAACATTTTAAACAAAGGACGTGTGGAAAAAGCTCAAACAATCAGGGTTAACTAAAACTAAAGCTGAAACAATAATCATAAAAAAATACTTGAAATTAATATTAAATGAAATAAAATATCAAAAACTTTTCATTGTAGGTAATTGCCCAACTATTTTAATTTAGTTTAACTTAATATACTAAAATAACTAAAATAAAATTAATAATTAGAATATAGACATATATATATATATATATATATATATATATGTAAAACTAAGAAAAATAACAAAATGACTAAAACTCTAAGAGAAAACAGAAAATATAAAAATAAAAACTGATTAAAAAACTGGTTCAATTCCCAATTAAATTAACTTTTTTATTATTAAAAGTCTGACAATAATGCCATAGAAGAATGTTTTTGGTTTAAATGGTTCCATAAACAACCTTTAACATCTGAAGAACCTTTCTGTTTCACAAAAGGTTCTTTGTGGCAAAAGAAGGTTCTTCAGATTATAAAAAGGTAAGAAAGAGATTTGACTGAATGGTTCTTTGTGGAACCAAAAATGGTTCTTTACACTGTAAAAAAAACAATTTGTTGAGTCAACTTAAAATAATTTGTAACCTGGCTGCCTTAAAATTTTAAGTTCAGTCAACTCAAAAAAAAGTTTATTCAGCTTGAAATGTTAAATTATACTAATAACTTAGATATTTGAGTTGATTTAAAATTTTAAGGCAGCTGGGTTACTTACCCATCTGTTAAGTTTAGCAAACACAAATATCTAAGTTGTTACTTAGTACAACTTAACATTTCAAGTTGACTAAACTTATTTTAATTGACTGAACTTAAAACTTTAAGGCAGCAGAGTAACAAATTATTTTAAGCTGACTCAACAAATAGTTTTTTTATTTTTTACAGTGTATGGCATCGCTGTGAAGAACCTTTAAAAGCACCTTTATTTTTAAAAGTGTAGAGGGTAGTTGAGCAACTGACATGGCATAAAACACATTAAGTTTTAATTTCGGGTCTTGAAAGTGCATTTAAACTGATCCACAATGTAATGTGAGGGCTAAAGCAACCTCACTTGATTGAAATGTCAAGAAATTGACTCCCAGAAGTGCGCAAAAGCCTCGCAGCTTTCAGAATCACTCCTGTTTTGTCAGGCAGAAATGTTCCTCCCACTTACAAGAGACTCCATAATAGTGCAAATCTCTTTAACATCTATTATATTATATATTCAAAGAGGTGTTTGCCCGTTGAAATGTGAGTACGTTACTTTCAGGACATTAATGCTCTGCAATTGAATAACAGAAGAAGAAGTCAATATTAAGGGGGTGGCGGGGCTATCTTAACCCTGAACTCAGGTTACCTTGTGTTTCATCATTTTTTTCAGTTCGCTTGTTTGAATTTGTGCGTGTGCGGGAGAGAAATAATGAAGGCTGTCTTCGCATCATGAGGCCTTTCCCATGCCGCATTACTCGAGTGCCATCAGACGGCGAGCGAGGCCATCAGCAACGCTGCATCTGTACGACTCTGCTAATTATTCTCCTGCCTTTATTAGACTACAGCCATCAGAGAGAGAAGTGGAAAGACATCATCTCCAGCCTAATTCCCTCCTACCCCCCAGCCGCACCCCACCCCCTCTCTCTATCTATCTATCTATTTCCCGTCAGACTCTGGTCTGAATGAGGCCGCTCGCTTTTATCACACAGATTACTTCACAGGGTGACTCCAAGCCATTAAATTCTTATCTGTGTCAGAGCTGAAATATGATGTTTACGGTCCTGTCTGGCTATTAGTGTTAGAATTGAGATCTCATATCCACGACAGGCTCGGTAGACACCACAGAATTGATTAGGTGACCATGTCGCTTGATTTGAACGTGAAAGCTGTATTACACGCCAAATGATGTACACCGGCCATTAAGACGAACATTAAGTTTAATTATTAGAGACTGTGTGGCTGTGCACAGATGTGAAGCAATATCTCCGCCTGACAAGAGTTTGTCAAAGATAAGCTAATTCAATACTAAATGAGACCATTCAAACCAAAACTTTGGATTTTTGTATTTTAACATGTGTAATGATATAAACATCTCTATGGGATGTGCCTGTATTTTCCATATTGCTGTTTTCAGTTCCAGTGATGGTCCATCTGCGCCATCTCATGGCCGATGTGCGTTAATGCAGCTATACTAATATTGGCGGATGTTTTGTCCATGTGGAATCAGATACAGATTTGTACAAAATACATAAAAATAAAAATTTTTAAAAAGTGTTTATATGTACCATATGTTTTAGCATAAGTCTTTAAATATAAATATAAGTATAAAATTAATATATTATGTATGTTTTATATTTTAAAGACCTAAAGAAATAAAATTAATAAAATAAAATCAATTAACATTTTAAATGACATTTTAATTTTAAATTTTATATATATAATTTAGAATATATATATATAGAGAGAGAGAGAAATTAAAAGAACACACACATATTATAATTTCTATTAACATTTTTTAATTCCATTGCAATTCTGAAATTATAGTTTAAATTTATATGCACACACATATATACAGTGTTGGGAAGGTTACTCTGGAAATGTAATAGGTTACAGATTACAAGTTACTCAATTTAAAATGTAATAAGTAGTGTAACTTTTCAATTACTTTAATAAAGTAATGTAACTTATTACTTTTAATTACTTTTTGATTACTTTTCTAAATTTCTAATATTTTCAACTGTTAATCATTTTGAAACATTTAAACCAAGCAGAGTTAACCTTACAGTAGTGTTCAACACTGATTACTGTCAGACTTTCAAAATCCTTTATCACCTGAATTAAGATTATAATAAGTAAGGGATAATAATTATACATCTTTATTTTGCGATAACAACTGGCTGAATGTACATTATCTCACTTATTACACAGCTGCTTGATAGATTATTTAGATGTTTCGTGTCAGAATTATTAGACACGAAACACTGATCTGAGTTGAAATATTTGAACACAAAGCTTCCATGAAGAAATCAGTTGCTAGCAAACGGCAAGTTCAAACTAGACATTTTAGGGATACAGTGCAGTCATACCACTTTTCTTACACAACATTTCACCACATAAATAATTAAGTAGTAGTACTAGTTTGTTAGTTATCGTATAATACATTACAGTGTACAAAAAAAAAAATGGCAGCAGCTGCATTTGTATGAAACAACAGAGCAAGTCCACGATACCAGGATGACAGAATTAAGAAATTGTCCACATAATATTGAATTAAGCTTTAATATTTTATTAGCTAACCAAACGCAAAGCTTCCGCCAAGAAAAATTATCAAGCATATAGCACCGACTTAAGTTGCCCCGAAAGAGTCTGAGCTGTGTAATAATTTAATTTAAAGCACAGCCACCACAAATTCAGACTTTTTTTTTTTTTTACTTATATTTTTGGGCTTTTTATGCCTTTTATTGTGATAGGACAGTAGAGAGATGACAGGAAAGAGCTGGGAGGAGAGAGGGGAGCGGGATCAGCAAAGGACCTCGAGACGGGAATCGAACTCGGGTCACCGTGAGCGCAGTTGCGCTATATGTCATAACAAGATCATAACATAAATAACATCATAACAAGAAATAGTTTAATAGCTATGATACTGGGTTTGAAATCAAATGTTTGCATAGTTATGACAGAAAACACTAGCATCTAACAATGCCTTGGAAAAAACAATTTTAAAAAATAAAGTTTATGCATAAACCCAAATAGGAAATAAAACAGTTATCGAATAAGCATGTGTCCTGTTCTGTGTCCTAAACTCCTGAAGAATTGGTGTCTCATTTTAGAGCAGTCAATGCAATTTAAAAGAAGTCAATTAAATCTGTAAGTGGGGGTGGGTGTGTGAAAAAATTCGGATGTAATCCCCTTTGTAATCACTGGCATTTTTCAAAAGTAACTGTAATTTAATTACATATTTTTTCTCAGTAACTGTAACTAATTACAATTACATTTATTTTGTAATTAAATTACGTAATTCCGTTACATGTAACTAGTTACTCCCCAACACTGCATATATATACATACATATATATGGTATAGTAAGTTTTATATATATATATATATATATATATATATATGTATATATATATATACATACATACATATATAATACCCAATATATATATATATATATATATATAAATTTCTATCAAAATTTAGTTTTTAAGTTACATTATATTCATTGTAATATTTTTAAAACTAAAAAATATTAGCAGAGTTGCGCTAAAGTTCATATTCTGCTGTATCCATGGAGTTTACTTATCAACGTGTCTGCCGCTGAACTCCCTTCACTGTTGCGCCTCGCTGATATTTACGACGCTTTCGTTCGGAAGACGGCAGTATGCGGGCACACATGTGGAGTGCGGCGTGTGTTTCTGCATTCAGAGTCCTGACTCGAGTTTGTGTGTCATCACAGCGGGTTAAGACACCCCTACCGGTGTTTACAGCCCACAATATCTCTCTCTTCAGTCCATGTACCTTTGTGCTCACCAAGGGTTTGATGTCAAGACGACCTCACAGCAGGAAGATGTCACAGACCTTGGCGCAGCGGATGGTCTGGGTAGATCTGGAGGTAAACAGCAGCGGATAAACACAATAAACAGGACAGTACATTGTTTATAAGATTTAGCTGACTCGCTTTTAAATCGAAAATCAAGATTTTTTTTTCAACGAAACGTTAGGCCTAACGTTACATGGCAAAACACGCCTGTGTGATCGAGCTTGACAGCTGGTTTCATGTTGGATGCTCAATGAATTTGCATGGGTTTTTACAAAATACAGTATGTAAAACATTCAAAATGATCATTGCATCCTTTTTCGAAAGTACGATCTGCTTATATAGCAAGTCCAGCACAATCTATTCATGTCAAAAACTTTAGACAAGATTTAGATTCGTCACTGCAGCTGAAAACCAGCTGACGTGCGTGTTTACCAGTTTTTGCACGTCGTCTTTGGTTTTGGTTTCACCCTACGCAGGAATTTTTATCCAGGAACTCTTTACAGTTAAAAATTGGCTGATGTCCTAACTGTGATTGTGCAGTTGTGGGATTGACTAGTTTTCTGTGTTGCATATAACGCCACTGTACTTCATGTTTCAGATGACAGGGCTAGATATAGAGAAAGACCAGATCATTGAGATGGCTTGCATCGTTACAGATTCTGACCTGAACATCATTGCAGAGGTGGGTGATTTTTTTTGTTTGTTTGTTTGTTTGTTTTTTCATTGCATAATAAAACTGTAAGCATAAATCCCATGCATTTGGAATTAGTGACTTCACTTAATATCTTTCAGTTTTAGGGGTGATCTACGTACTATTGTTCACCTATAAATTGACATAATTGGCTTTATAGTTAAGTTTATTTATAAATGATAATTTATTTCATATAATTTCATAACTTAATTCATATCATGTCTGTTTTTATGCATATTGTGCTATATGTATATATGTTTATTATTGTCACTAGTATACCAGTGTCAAATTTCTATCCTATGACCACTAGAATGGACAATAAATGTTTAAACAAATAAATGTAACATTATAGCCACGCAGTGGAAGGGGGGAAAAAATGTGTTTTTCTTCCAGGAAAAATCCGAATATTGATGACTCGTTGCACTACAAATTTGTCCAATCAAATACAGCCTAGGACAAGAATGTGCCTCCCCCAAACTACCATGTGCATGTAATTTGTCTCACCCCAAATAAAAATATGTTAATGCAAGACAAATGTCTATTGCACTAGGCCTTTAAAGCTATTGCATTGTTGGTTGTTGTTGTTAGGGACCAAATCTGATAATCAACCAACCAGACGAGCTGCTTGATGGCATGTCAGACTGGTGCAAAGAGCATCATGGGAAGGTGAGTACACATTGACACACCTGCTGAGTGTTTTCTGTTTGTGTGAATGTGCCTGTCTGTGCTCAGTGTGTGTTGTGTGATTGTGTTCCTGTTTGATGTGCCAGTCAGGGTTGACTCAGGCTGTCAGGGACAGTCACATCACTCTCCAGCAGGCGGAGTACGAATTCCTGTCTTTCGTCCGACAGCACACGCCACCCGGACAGTGTCCTCTCGCAGGTGACCAACAACCCGCTTAATGTTTTGTCTTACTAATATGACTCTTTTCCTCTCACTTTTTGTGAGATTATATCTCCCAATTCTAACTTTTAGAATTGAGTTATAAACTTGCTTTTACATTCAGAGTTCTCAGTTTATGTCTCGCAGTTTTGACAACCTTTCTCAGAAATCTGACTTTACGTCTCGCAATTTTTTTCTTTTTATGAAAAAGACTTTTTATCTCACAATTTTGACTTTTTTCATTTAGAATTGCAAGTTCTAAACATGTCATTGTGAGTTTACCTCCCCTTTTTTTACTTGCTCTTCAGAATAGCAAGATATGAGCTTGCATTTGTGAGTTTGTCTCTCAAAATTCTGATTTTTTTCTTAGAATTTTAAGAACTCTGTTTTGACTTTTTTTTTTTTACTTTACATCTGACAATTTTTTTTTTTTGTCACAGTAGAAAAATAAAAAAAGATTTCAGATTTTTTTATTATTTAGATTTTTTGTAATTCAGATTTCTTAGAATCTCGCAATTCTGACTATATTCTAAATGAATGAAAAAAAAGTCTGAATTGTGATATATAATTTGTGTGGTTCTTCATCCACAGGAAACTCCGTTCACGCCGATAAGAAGTTTCTGGATAAGTACATGCCGCAGTTCATGCGACATTTGCACTATCGCATCATAGACGTGAGCACTATTAAAGAGCTGTCCAGGTATTTTCCCCATTTAGGTTTAATCAGATGACCAAGCAACCTCTAATGTTGCCATGTTAATGCATGCAGACGTGCTTCAGCATGAACTAGAGAGACTGTTTTAAAAAGTACAGGAAGTAGGTGGTGATATCAAAATACTTTCTCCTTTTTTTCCCATTCTTTTTCCTAGACGATGGTATCCAGAGGAGTACAGTCTTGCACCACAGAAAAAATCATCACACAGGTCTGTGTGCATCACATAGGTGTTTTACAGCACAGCTGTATTATTTAATGCCACGTTAAGCATAGCAAAGGATCCTTTCATGTACTCCTTAAATATTTAAACCTAAAGAAGAGCTGTTTTGTCTAATCTCAGAATGATGTTGTGTCCGTTTGAATTTTCAGGGCGCTGGAAGACATCCAGGAGAGCATAAAAGAACTGAAGTTTTACAGAGTGAATGTTTTCAAAGTGACAGAGAAGAGAAAAATAGTCGAAAATGGTGATAAGACATCTGTGAAATAATCTCCAAGATGATCTGGAGTGGTTTTAGGATCTTGTGCCGAATTCTCACATTTGGATGAAACCCTATGCGAATTTTGAGAGAATGAGAGCAAAGCTTCATGTTGACGTCCCAAATGTTTGTTTTCTGTTTTATTTGTTGAGTCTGCAAATAGCTTAGTTTAAAAAGAGAGAAAAATCCAAAAAGTTCAAAATGATGCAAATAACTCATTGTTTTGAACAAGTTGCTTTTTATCCTTTGTGTTCCTCTTTAGAAATCTGGTTTGCTGCTGGATCATGTCGGTGTGCAGTAATGAAACAAAAGTGTGTTTGCATAAGTTCTTCTGTCTGAGAGTGTTGTCATTACACCCCTTGTTTTCTGAAATAAAAATCATTTGTTGCGGTTCTTGGACGGTATTTAATATGGTTTTGCTGAAATTTTGTTGCTGGCCTATACCTATAGTAACGTGAACCATACAGCAGATGGCAGTATACAGTCAGGTACAGTAATATCCAGAGCACCGGTGAGTTGGTTGACGAGTAAAAATATAACGTTTTTGAGACCTTATATTCAGGTTCAATATTCGCTTGAAAGGATATGAAATTGGGGAAAAAAGGGAGGAATATTATATTATCTAGAATTAAATGAAAAAGCTGGCTGAATGGTATATAGCAACTACCATATTAGTTTCACTATTGCTTCATCTAGACATAAAGTTAAGCTGTTCCGAATTTCGCCTTTGTCTTTATGGCAGGTGGATGTGCGGGGAGGATTTAGTGACGTCACCCGATGCGAAAAGTTGTTTGAGGCAGCGTAAGTTGCAACGTTTAATTACAAAGACTGAACTTATTGTCTGTAGAATAATATGGCTTTGTGAACGTGTACGAAAATACAACAAATGTAAATTAACCCTGATAGCACAGGTACATCACAGAGATGTCTATTTGATGTCTGTATTTACATCTGCAAGACATTTTTTTTTTTAGAGTGTTTGCTCATCTGCAATACGTCTATTGGACGTTTTAGAAAATGTCTTTAAGAGGTTTATGACTCAGAATGTATGTAAAACTGACATCTGAAAGACGTCTGTCAGACATTTGTACACAGCAGATGCTTTCCAGATTAAGAGATCTTTAACAGACATCTTCCAGATGTACGTGTGCTATCTGGGAGGGAAAGTAAGCAGAACCAAACTGCTCAGGGATTGAATTTTTTGTTGTGACAGGGTTTGACAGTTTCCCCTAATAGCACTCCTACATCAAGGAGACCTCTATTTGATTAGGATTGGAACTAAACTCTGCAGGAAGGTAGATCTTAAGGAACAGGGTTGGGCACCCCTGATTTAGAATAAAACTGACATTTTAACAATGTTTCGTACGTGCTTTCCAGATGAAGTGATCTTTAACCGACATCTTGCATACCTGTGTGCGCAGTCTAGGTCTTAATCCAATACTTCGGAACTTTACCTTATCTGCTATTTGTTCTTCTAGGTAAACAAAACACACAATCTAGTTTCACTGGGATGTCATTGCCTCTTTAACACTGTCGAGATTGGTAAGTGTTGCTCTCAAAAGTCACTTTGTGTTTTATGCTGTTTTAATGTGGCAGGGACTGCCGGGACTTCAAATCCTGTTTGGTTGGAGCAGCCCAAGGTAACATGAGCGCTCTGTCTGTCACTGCTGCCACTGGAGTACCGCAGGTTTGATTCTGCTGGGGAAACTTTAAATAGAGAGACACTGGGCCAATGCATAAACCATGTACTGTAGCTTGTTGAAAAACTTCTCTCATCTCTCCCCATCAGAACCTTTCTCCCAGAGGATGTAGAATATCCTCATTAGTGTTCAGGACAAACAGCTCATATCTGGACATCTCTGTTTGTCAGTGAGTGTTTGCTCTAGTCAGGTCAAATTATTTAGAAACACATTTTAATTGTTTAGCAGTGCTTTTATCCAAATCGACTTGCAAATTAAGAAATATCTCAAGCAAATTCTCATGAGAGCGAACAAAATTTGCAGTACACAATGCCAATTTTCATGTGTGGGCTAAAGTAGTAGTTAGTGTATTTATTTTATAAAGTCCCTTTGTTTATTGCCATGGATTAGGTAACTGGTGCATCTTCAGCAGGTTCTTTAAAATTCCGATAACCTCAGCAGATCAGGTAAAGATTAGCTTGTTCCACCTCAGTGGAACAGAGAAAGTAAAGGTTCTGGAAAACAACTGTGTACTTCATTGTGAGGAAGCCAACAAAATAATTTTTAAAGGGATAGTTCACCCCGAAATGAAAATTACTCTATGATTTACTCACCCTCAAGCTGTCCTAGGTGTGTATGACTGTATTGTTTCAGATGAATACAATCAGTGTTTTATTAAAATATGTACTGGCCTTTCCAAACTTTAAAATGACATTTTGAAGAGATTTTGAAGCCCAAAAATGTGCATCCATCCATCATAAAAAGTACTCCTCATGGTTCTAGGCAGTTAATAAAGGCCTTCTGAAGCAAAACGATGCGTTTGTGTAGGAAATGTATCCATATTTAAAACTTTCTAAACCCCAATCTCTAGCTTCTGCGAACTGTCATATGTGCATTCACGATAGAGTACCATTCTGGCGAATGATGCAGGACATAGACGTAAGCTCTGGTGAGAAGTGACAAATGCAGAAGCACAAAGGAGAGAGTAAAACAAAACACCAGTCACAAATTATAAGTGCAAAAAGAGGAATTGTAAATAAAAAATGTCAGGTGATTTTAAAATAAGCCAAGAGGATACTGGTTTTCTTTTGCTGTAAACAAAAATTTGTTCTTGCAAGACTAGCATATTCTGACAGGAACGCCACTCTCTAGTGAACCAATATACGACAGTTAGCAAAAGCTGGAGATTACATTTTAAAAAGTTTGAAATGTGTTTATTTTTCTTACACAAATGCATCGCTTTGCTTTATTCACCCCCTAAATCTTTTTATGATGGACGGATGCACTTTTTTGGGGCTTTAAAATCTCAACCCCAATTATAAAGCTTGGAAGAGACAGGACATTTTTAATATAACTCAGACTGTACACCTAGGATGGCTTCAGAGTGAGTAAATCATGGGATAATTTTCTTTTTTGGGTGAACTGTTCCTTCAAATGTCCACAAAATGCTTTTTATTATTTGGAAAACCAGCTATATATTGTCTTCTTAAATCCAGAACGCAATAACCTACAATGTAACATTAACAATCATTTTTAATTCCCCAAAAAACATATGTAAAGATCTTTGCTCCTCCTAATGTAACATAGAAGAGGACCTTTAATTTTAAGAGTCTGCAGTCTCTGACTTGTCAATTTCAGAAGAAAGTGGTACATTCCTTTTTAGTCTGCTCGAGGTATCGCTGCTTCATCTTGCAGGTAAAGGCCACCCAAAACCCAAACCATTTTGAAGAGACCTCAAACCAGTTTTTTCCAGTCCAGGTACAGTAGATGGCTTTTTTTGTAGCACTGCTTCACCTAATCATGTTTGTTTATGATGCAACAAATTTGATTAATGTTCTGTTGCGTCCCAGGACATGTATAGGTGGGAGTGTCTTTTCTGTGCACATGCTGTTTTGTTTTGTTTCTCTCTCTCTCTCTCTCTCTCTCTCTCTCTCTCTCTCTTTTCTGATTGGGCAAGCTAAACTTGCTATTTATATAAGCGGGAAAAACAAAATAGAGGGAAGAGAAGGACAACATGTGGTAACTGTTTTTAAGAATTTGGTTAAATCAAGGGTTTTGCTTGATTTGAAGTTTCATAAAATGATGAATAATTTGGAATGTTTTATGTATAAATGGTGTTTTAATGAAGCTGTTTGTACAGTTGTAGAGGAAATGCTGATCTTTACTACTATGTTACAATAAGCTTTGGTTTTTTGTCATTCTTTCTTTTGATTTCAGGACATTTTGATTTGTTGTTTTATTGTCTTTGTAATGAATAAATAAAGTGTGTTGAAAACTCTCTCTCTCTCTCTCTCTCTGTGGAGTCAGGTGGGGTCCAATTAATTGGTGATTCTCCTGATGACTGCACTGTCCTGATTGGTCCATGAGAGGAATGGTGTGAAGTTAAAAGGCTGAGCTGAAATGTTTGGAGTGTGGGGACTTGGAGCAAGAGTCCCTTTTGCTGAATGTGGTTAACTTGGTGGTCATGTAATTTTTTTAAAGACCTTTAGTCCTCTTGTGAGAGGATCTATTTAACCCAGACATGCGAGTTATAAGATTAAGCTTTTTTTGTGTTTGTTTCTTTCTTTTTTTGTAAGAAGCTGTAGGGAGGTAGTTGCTGTTTCTTTTATCTACCCTTTTCTCCTGTTTCACGAGTTCGCTTGCCCATTCAGTTCTGATGGGCAATGGTAAACGACCTTGGCTTGCTGTCCTTAATGGAGGCTCAAACCTGAGGCAGAGTTCAACACCTAGTTGAATTACCTAGAGGGAGAATAACAGAAACAGAGGAGAAGGGGGAGGTGAAGGGATGCCGGAAGAACTGACGCTGGGACGGTGCAATGAGAGCTGTTTTTTATAGACTCGTATTGATGATTGACAGGACTGAATAATTAGGCTCCTCCCGAACCTACCTCTGAAACTTCATTTAAGGTTAGGCAGGGAGGTAGTGTATGATTTTGTACTTTGTTTGTTTGTTTGTATGTTTGTTTGTTCGTTGTTTTTTAAGCTTAGGTAGATTGCTTTGTGGAGTTAGTCTGTTTTGTTTATGTTGGCCTTGACCCCTCCTGATGTTCTGTTTCCTTCCTTGTGTTCAATAAATTTTGTTCTGATTTGCATTGATTCTGGTGTTATGTGTGAGTCAGTAGAGCTCCCTCTAATTCTCCACCACTTTTATTACTCCTTCCCATCCCTATACCGGAGAGGTATGTAATAGTTCAATAAAATCGTATACCAGTTTAACATGTAGTGTGTGCCAGAAGATTGTAGTTATTAGTAATTTCTAAATTTAGTAAATTTAGTAATTTCTTTATAAGCGGCTTTTTATACTCGGGTGGGTGTGTCCAGGCATCTTTCGATTGCTGCTGATCATTTCTGAATGGCCCAGCATACGGGGGATTTCCTGAGGGTGCCTGATGACTCAAATTAAGATAGATAATTAAGACTTTAGGAGTGAATGAATGCGGTGAATCAGCTTCTCGTACACCAGCGTGAAAACTCTCCACACTCACACACGAAGCAGAAAGTGGATTCTCTAAAAACTGTAATTTGCCTATTTACGCACTTAATTGCTTACTCTAATATTTCCGCTGTTTGCATTTATTCAAGGGCAGTAACGGGAAAGTGTGGATCATGACGATGGACTAAGAACAGATCAATACATCATGAATTCACAACCCTGAACCAACAGGAGCTCACGTAATTACTGACGAAGCCTTATAATTTATCACTTTTATTCTGACAGGCTCCTTACACTCATTAAAGGTTCATTAAATTTATGTTCTGAAAAATAGCTCACATTTACGCTAATTTAAGTACCTGCCAATTATCAGCAGCTGAATTTAGCTAGACCTTAATATCACCGAATGCTCCTCGTGTTGATATTTATACATTTGAAATAGCCAAAAATAATACAGCACATGTCTTTGTAAGTGCAAACTTTTGTGTTATTTGTTATTCTTCATTATTTGCAGTGAGACGTCTCCCGAAGCCTTGACACAGATGAGACGCGGATCACATCGGCTTTGATCAAAGCTCTAAATCAAAGGTGAACTCTGAACATGAATCTCATAGATGTTTGCGACACATGTCTGGTGAGATAAAGTGCGTTTTTATAACTTTCAACTATATGAGCATTATCATTTCACCTGTATGTATAGAAGAAAATCCACATTTCAGACTTAATTAGGATGAGATTCTCTAAATCTGGATTTAGAAAGCGTTTCACAGCTAAATCTCACACATTCACAGGTACACACAGGCTATTTTTGCATGCTAACATGCTACTTTGTGCATACAGAGCTCCAGATTTATAAGTAAAATACGATCTGTGGAATTTTAAGTTCCTAAATAATGACTACAGATACCACAAGAGTGTGAATTTATGTGCTTGATAAATCTAATCATTTCATATGCTTTATATAGAAACTCCTTAGCATAAAGCACTTGATTCATGTTATTTAAAAAATAGATGAGTAGATGGCGCATAGTACATATAATGCCATATTCATTTAGTAAGTAGTCAGCTAGTGTTCCATGCCGAACGTAGCCGAACGTAAGTAATCATAATTTGAGCTGTTGTTTGGCACTATATATGGGATGACATTTAGCTGGAAAATGAGTCTTAAAGCACCATGAATTTCTGCATCAATCATTTGTCATTGTAAACGCAATCCAGTGGAAGTATGCTAGCGTTGAAGCATTTAGCTCTATTATGCTGTCAGTCAGCGCTGATGTCAGCATTGTTCTCAAGTCCTGCCTGCCAGTCCAGACCTTTATGAGGAGAGTTTATCCAGTGGAGCAGCACAGGCCAAAGTGACAGACGCCACTCAGATCCTTCCACCCGCAGACCTGCAACACCGACTAACAGAAATGTTCTGTGCTTGACTATAGACACATATTGTAAGTAGAAGCAGACACTTTTTTTTTTAAAGAAAATATGATTTGTACGTACAGCGTACCCAGCACTTGAGACATTTAGACATTCATATTGAGTGTCCAAATACATTTTCAGGCCACTGCAAATATTATATATTATTTGCCAATAACATTTATTTCCTAATTTTGTCTACAGGAAAGGCTTTGATGCGAACGTCTGGAGTCACTTGGCACAAAATGTGTTCGCAGTACTCAAAACCTTTCTTTGAAATATGACCTGAAGTTTCATCATTGCAGTTGATTTAAGGTGAAGCTTTATAAATAACAGGTAGGTTCTGAGTGAAAAAATAGAAGAAAAAGGTGGGAGGAAAAACACGAGCGCCGCGAAAATCAAAACGGCGGGAGCCTGAGGGAATTGTCCTTTAATGAAAGGAAAATAGGCCATGTTACATGCTAAGTGAGAACGGGATTAGATGTGCAGAGAACAAGAGAAGTTGAAAGGAACAGGTCATGTGGTTATTCAAGGTTGTTCTGTTTGGAAACTTTTGCAGAAGTCTGACAAAGCACATTTAAACATCAAAATTTAGATTTATACTTTCAGGCCATTTTGAATGTAATGAGGTGAACCGGGTTAGAAGATGATACGTTTGTTAAGTCTGCTGTGTTCAGCAGTGTCTATCTGGATGTATTCTCAACAGGATAATTATAACTTTAGTTTAAATTGATGTACTAACTAAAACTAAAACTGAAATAAAATTAATTAACTATATAGACATAATAAAAAAAAAAAACAACAAAACTACTCAAACTACTAAAACTTTACTGAAAATGAAATAAAGAAAACGGAAAATAAAAAAATTGTATGATTTAAAACTATTTTAAAATATTAATAAAATCTATAATATTATCTTGATACTGGTCCTCAAACATTGCCATTTGTGATTGGGTGAATGTAGGATTATTATTGATAGATTTCAAATGGGAAATGTATGGAAGCCTTTTTCTACCATTGATTTTTTTTTTTTTGTTTTGTTTTTTTTAAGGTAATTGTGAATTTTATCTCACAATTCAGACACAATTTTTCCTAACAATTTTGAGTTTGCACCCCGCAGTTCTTCTCAAAATTGCATGATCCAAACTCGCAGTTCTGATTGAGTTTCCATCTCGCAATTCTCTGAATATAAACATAATTGCAAGTTATAAAGTCAGAATACAAACTCGCAATTGTGACTCTTTTCTCGCAATTTTGAGCTTGCATCTCACATTTCTGACTTTTTCAATTCTGTCAATTGTGAGTCAGTCAGAATAGTGGGATACGTTGGCGCCAGTAGCCTCGTGGTTAGTGTGTCGGCATATATGGTGCCGTTGCGCTGTGGGCGTCCCGAGTTCGAATCCAGGCTCATGGACCTTTCCCGATCCCACCCCCTTCTCTCTCTCCCACTATACTGTCCTGTCTAAATAACGGCATAAAAACGCCAAAAAATGAATCTTTAAAAAAAAAAAAAAAGAATACTGGGATATAAATAGCAATTGCGAAGAAATAAAGTCAGAATTGCAATTATATAAACTCGCAACAGTGACTTTTTTTTCTCGCAATTTTGAGTTTGCATTTCGCAATTCTGACTTTTTTCTCAAAACTTTGGGATAACTCACAATTACAGCAGTCAAAATAGTGGGATATAAACTCACAATTAAGAGAAATAAAGTCAGAATTGCGATATAAACTCACAACTGTAACTTTTTTCTTTCTCGCAATTTTGAGTTTGCATCTCACAATTCTGAGAGAAAGATTTCGTGATACAAACTCACAATTCCTTTTTTCTCAGAATTGTGAGAAACTTGCAATTGCGAGTTATAAAGTCAGAATTGTGTGATACAAACTCGCAATTCTGAATTGTGAGATAAACTCAATTTTAAGTTAGAAAGTCAGAAAGTGGGATATAAACTCACAATTGCGAGTAATGAAGTCAGAATTACGATATGTAAACTCGCAACTGACTTTATTTTTCTTGCAATTTTGAGTTTGCATCTCGTTCATCTAACTTTTTTCTCATTATTGCATGATATAAACTTACAATTGCGGGTTATAAAGTCAGAATAGCAGGATATAAACTCGCAATTGCTAGGAATAAAGTCAGAATTGCAAGATATAAGCTTGCAATTGTGACTTTCTTGCAATTTTAAGTTTGCATCTTGCAATTCGGAGAAAAAAAATGAATAAAGTCAGAATTACGATATGTAAACTCGCAACTGACTTTATTTTTCTTGCAATTTTGAGTTTGCATCTTGTTCATCTAACTTTTTTCTCATTATTGCATGATATAAACTTACAATTGCGGGTTATAAAGTCAGAGTAGCAGGATATAAACTTGCAATTGCTAGGAAAAAAGTCAGAATTGCAAGATATAAGCTTGCAATTGTGACTTTCTTGCAATTTTGAGTTTGCATCTTGCAATTCGGAGAAAAAAATTACAAACTCGATACAAACTCGCAATTCTGACTTTTCTCAGAACTGTGAGATATAAACTCGCAATTGCGTGTTATAAAGTCAGAATTGCGATACATGAACTCAAAGTTTTGACTTTTTCTCAGAATTGTGAGATATGAACTCTCACAACTACTTCTAAGGAAAAAAAAGTAAATGATATGTCTGATATGTTCTCAGAATTGCAAGTTTATATCTCCCATTACTGACTTATTAACTTGCAATAACAATATAAAGTCACAATTACAAAAATATATAAATAGTAAAGATATAAAAAGTAACAATTGTGAGATATAATTGTGACAACTCAGAGTCAGAATTGTGAGTTTATAACATGCAAATGCACGTTTATACCACAATTATGAGGAAAAAAGTCAGAATTGTTTGTATCACGCAATTCAGAGAGAAAAAAGATCAGAATTGTGACATGTAAATTTGCAATTGTGAGAAAAAAGTGGCGAAAACAGGCTTCCATAGAAATGTGTAATGCATTTTTAGAAAAAAAAAAAGCATAATAAAATTTTAATTATATTAGTTAAATATTTTAAAGCAAAATTCAACTGGAATTCATGTTTATTAATATAGTATTACAATGTAATAGTGATGAATTCGTAGATTGGCTGATATTAATGAAAACAAATATATAAAATTTAATTTACCGTATATAGTACATAATGTGATCACAGATGGCACTGTTTCCTGAGGATGTGCCTTACTATAGGGAAGTTCATTTTTCCCTGAAAGATCAATAATTGAAGCCAGCGGCAGGTAACAAAGGCAGGTGTCATTCTGATCGGGTGAAGGTAGCGGGACATTTAGAGAATTAAAGTCACAGTGATCTTGTGCTAGACATCTTACAAAGGCCTGGCAGGCTCTTTATATCTTTCTTCTTTTCTTTTATTAGAACGGCCTCTGAAGGTCATCTCAAGCATTAGAGCAGTACTGCGCTGTTCCACGTGTCTTTGGGGGCTTTGGGACCGGAGGAATAAAACATCTCATCTGGAGCCTTTGAAGCGGTTTGCAGCTGGTACGTCTGACTCACGTCTCTTCTGCCGCAAATCGACAGATCTTGTTTGGGTTTATCCAAAAATCCCTAAAAATTCCCTAACATTACGCTGTGCCCGTCAGGTAGATGGTTAGATGTGAGCTAGATTTTAATTAGATTAATCCTTCTGACTGCAACAAGCAAAGAAGAAATTCATTCTGACTGGTTGCAAAACACTGCTTTTTTTATTTCTCCCTCTTGTTTTTCAGTGAAAAATAAAAAGGTAAATAAGATAAGTTATATTAAAATAAACTTACTTGAAGCAAAGGTGTGTTTGATCATTTAACATATTTTAAAATCTAGATTTAATGCCAATTTCTATATAATATTTAATATATTAATGCCATTTATTTTTTTATTTACTGTTTTCATTTTAATTTAGTTCATTTAAGTAATTATGTTGTGTTTTGTCATTTTTCTTATTTTTTTTAAATGTGTATATAGTTTCAGTATTAGTCATTTGTGTGTGTATGTATGTATATGTGTGTGTGTGTGTGTGTATATATATATATATATATATATATATATAATATATGTATGTATGTATATGTATATGTATATGTGTGTGTGTGTATATATATATATATATATATATATATATATATATATCAATTTAATAATTGTTTTAATATTTGTTTATTTACTGGAAAACAAAACAAAATACTGATTAAAATATAAAACTGATTCCACATTCAGGACTGCCCCCAACCCCACACGCACATAATTTACTCTCAACCTCTTTAGAGCTTCTGAAAAATTACGTTTCATTGATTTTGTAGGCGAAGAGCAGTGGATGAAAGTTCAGGCAGAGTAATGCACACACAGAGTGCTGCATGCCAACGAGAGAGAGAGACAGAGCTGAGGAAAGATGCTGACGTGATTTTCTGTTCTATGTGATTGTCTCATCTTGTAAGTGACGTTATGGATTGATTATTGACATGCACTTGAAACAGCCAGCACAACAAGGACGCCGGCATTTGGACAGAAATCAGTGCAGCATTTTGGAACAAAGCAGTTGTGAAGAGAGACAAGCGTTGAAGGAAGGTTGCAGCGTGTCTGTAAAGGTTCTCGCAGGGGAACAGGAGGTTTTAAATTATGCAGGGCTAGCCAAATAGAGTCAGGATGTCACTCTGCAGTATGTCTGTATGGGACAGGAAACACGGATAGACGGACCGCTCGGGGGGGAAAAAAAACAGAAGGGCCAATCCTGTCAGTGGCTTTGACACATTAGTGCCGTTTATAAAAGAAGTCGACTCTCAATACGGACAATGCTGAGGTCAGCGCTCCACCTCAGCTGCCCTGCAGGAGGGATTGTGCCGGGCTGATGTCCACTATCAGCTGTGCGATTAATCTCTTTATATGGCCTAGTCCAATACAACAGATCTGTTTAGTGTAAGCAGAACACATTTAGCGGTCTGTTTACTAAAGGTCAGTACACTCCGACTAATGGCAATCATTACGAGCCATAAAAATCAAAAGAGTAATTGGTTATATGAGGATTCAGGTTGAGGAGCTTCGCTTCAGTCAGCAATAAATGAAAAAAGGAGGTCATATATTTTCAGTCTTGCTGCAAATTGAATGAAAATTCAATATCCGCATGTCTTAGATGATAGAAACTAGTGAGTGTGTTCATATTTAGCTTTTATCATTCTGAAGATTCTTTGAGTGGTTGTCTTTCTCTTGTTCATGTTTCATCTGAGTGATTAGATGGTCAGTATTCAGTTTAAGAGGGAAAAACTAAAGCGGGATGCATTGTTTGGTCTTTTATTAATCGGACACTGAGGACAAAGTTAAAAATGAAAGCAAAATTGACCAGATTTACTTCATAATTGGTTTAACTGTACAAGATCTATCACTCCACATTACTCCAGAGAAACAAATGTTTAATTGCGCCGCCTCTAAAAAGACTTTTTGGCTGACGTCCTCCAGGCCTATTGTTCTGTTACTTAAAGTACAAGTACATTCTCATCTAAAACTACAGTCTATGACATGAAAACAGTATTAGTGGATTTGGGCCATGACACTTGCTGTGAGAAATACCACAAGCAGATTGATACAAATGGTAAAACGTTTGGAATTGTGATATCAAGAGAATATTGCACTCCTCATTTTTGATTAATTTAATGCTTCCTTGTTGAATATAAGAAATCTTACTGATATATCTATATTGGCTGTTGCAAAAAAAATCATTCATAATACACAATTTCATTTTTTGCTTTACTGTATCTCTTCTTTGTGCCCAAGGTAAGTTTCCTCCATAATGATTTGCAGGAGCTTGAAGTATTTGTCCTAGAGTGATCTCCACACTGCTGGTCTGGTGTTGTTGTTTTTCATGGGACGCTCTGAAATGGCTTTTTGATAGACATCGCCCGTTTGCCTCCAGGTCTGCTGAATTGAATATATCCCTGTGTACTCAGCATTCCAGTGTCTCCATATCACCATGACAACTGCTATTGTCTGCTGACACTCCCGGTTGTTTTTAACATCTCATAGTTCAGTATTCAATATTTTATCACCTGTGACCTATTTTAATCTTTGCTTCCATGTGATTTTTAAAAATAAATTTTTCCATTCACTGGAGATGAAGGCACTGCAGAGTGCAAAACCATTTGAAAGCCTCTCGTTAATAGTTAAAGTGTCTGTGCGCCCATCCCATCTGAGCCTGTGGCCGCTGACTGATCAATAACCGATCTTGTGTCTCACTGACTCCAGATTGCTTTGCAGTCCCACCGCTTTAATTGAGCGTCTAACTTTCTGTGCTTTCCTCACAGGATGATCTGGCAGATGGTTTTTAAGAGTTCCTGCGTGGGTTGAGTGGGTGAACTGCAGTGCGTCCCGTGTGCCAGCTGCGGTGGGCATGGAGCCCCGTGTGCTTGCGCTGGACTGGTCTAGAGAGGATTTCTCACACACTCTCATTCTGATCCATTCAATACACACTTGGAATTCAAGTCTGATTAATCTCTGGACTAAACGTTTTGAACTTATTTCTCTTTTTCTGCCTTAAAGTCTTATGGTACAAAAGCTGGCACTAGGTTGGTACCCTTGCAAAAAATACCTTTATGTACCTTTTAGGTGCTAAAATGTACTTTCAGGGGAAAATAGGGTACAAAGAAGTACCTTTTGAAAATATACCCCCCGCCACCAAAGTGTAGGTTGAGCATGCATGGTTTTCGTTAAAATTGATTGACTATTTTTAATTTAATCTAAATATTTTTTATGCTCATAGTTGTCTGACCACATTTTAAAGGGGTCATCAGATGCAAAGTTCACTTTTACATGTTGTTTGAACATTTAAAGGGATAGTTTCCCAAAAATGAAAATTTGATGTTTATCTGCTTACCCCCAGGACATCCAAGATGTAGGTGACTTTGTTTTTTCAGTAGAATACAAACAAAGATTTTTAACTCAAACCGTTGGAGTCTGTCAGTCATATAATGGCAGTCAATGGCTACCAAATCTTTGAGAGTAAAAAAAAAAAACATACACAAACAAAACCAAATTAAACCCTGCGACTCGTGACGATACACTGATGTCCTAAGACACAAAATGATCAGTTTGTGCGAGAAACTGAACAGTATTTAATTTGGTTTTGTTTAGTATGTCTTTTTTACTCTTGGAAGCCATTGACTGCCATTATATGACTGACAGACAGCAACGGTTTGAGTTAAAAATCTCTGTTTGTGTTCTACTGAAGAAACAAAGTCACCTATCTTGGATTCCCCATCAATTTTTCATTTTTGGGTGAACTATCCCTTTAATGTGTGTTGGCAGTATATGTACACATCTACCATATAATGATAAAAATCCATGCAGTGGTTTTTAATTAATCTGTAAAAATAATATCCCCTTTTTCAAATCGAGACATTCTCAGATGCCTGTCATCCACAGAGGCCGCTCCCACCTCAGACCCGCCCTAAATCAGCTGTAACAGTCCAACCTCCATTGTTTCGATGCTGGAGCAGGGCTGTAAGTTAGACAAGAATATCTCCAATTGAGCGATTGCGGTGTTCTGCTGCTGGATGTGATAATGAACAAAGTAGTCGTCATTTACTCCCAACATCTGAGCCGCTGAAGATGCAGTGGATTATGTTTGTAAAGGGAATGCGCCTCCCAATCTACATAAATACGTCTATGTTCGCACAAATCATTCGTGATCCAGCTTCACCTGCAGCAGAAGTGAGTATAAGGGTTTTTGTTATGAATCTCTGCAATCACTTTTCCTAATAATGTGCTAGTTAGCAAGTTTCGCGGCTAAACGCGCTAAGTGCGGCTAAAGTAAACAATCTCTCAGAGCAGCTCGTCACTCCACAGAGAGAAGAGAGGGGCGGGGCGAGCAGAGCTCATTTGCATTTAATGCAACAATCCATCAGAATGAGTTGATTTTTGCAGAATTCATTTTAACAAGGTAAAAAGGGTGTTGTTTTACACTACAATTGAGAAATTTTAACCAAAGTATATTATAGAATTTTCATTAAGACCCTAAAGAATCATATCAAATTGTGGAAAATGGGCATCCGACGACCCCTTTAAGTTCTCTTGTGAGTAGGAACTTCCCAGCAGGACTTGCAGGTATATATCTCTGCCTCTGCCCCTTTCTCTTCTTCCCACTGTGATTGGTTTGTGTGCTTATGCTGGTGTTTTTGTTGCATTGCCTCATACCAGCTGTGTGTGTCTGTGTGTGTGTGTGTGAGTGTATTGCACCGAATCGCTGCATTTTTGCTGACCATCTGCTTTATGGTGTGTCCTTCAGGGACAGCTCCTCTAAGTCAGAGTCAATTCAACACACCATACACGAGTCAATATCTACCCTCACACTCTCAAAACACCTACAACGCTCTTTAAAAATGCAGCGCTCTCTGAGGTACACAAACATTCGGAATATCAGACAATGTAATTGCACCTATCGATCAGAAATCTTATTAAATGTTACAGCACAACTGTTGTTGACTGATCCTAATTGTATTTATTCTCTCTTGTGTAGGTGTTATGGATAATCACGACTGTCATAGTGCAAGTAAATTGCCTCTGTATTGTTTTCAGGTGTAGTTCTCTACAGTGCAGCTGTGCAGGAAACCGAGCTTCAAGGTGACTTCTGTAGCTGCGCTGGAGCCAGAGACACAGAATGTGTCTGAGACGGATCAGTTACAGGGTGACAAATTCAGCACTGAATCACAACTAGTCTGGACCTCTCATTCGCTTCCTCTCGTTCTCTCTTTCCCATTACTTAGACCACAAATAGCTCATGTTGTGTTGTTCATGTCAACCTCTATATCATGTGATATTTATGTGATATAAATTAATTGATGCATGTAGCATCAGTAAAAAAAAACGTTTGATAGCAATGACTAATAAAGTAAAAAATGATTCTGTTTACTTGCATTATAATAGACCATTTTAAAAGGTATTTTTAAAAATTACACTAATTTTATTGATTTAAAGCCCTGTTCACACCAAGAATGATAACTATAAAGATAACTATATTGGCATCCACACCAGCAGTTTCTCTGTGCCTTTTATCGTTATAGCTGTGGTGTGGACTCTACTATTTTTTTAATATTGAGAACAATTTTAGAACTATATCTTTATCGTTATCTTTATAGTTATCGTTATTTGTGTGAATGGGCCTTAAGGATGCATCTATCTATCTATCTATCTATATATTTATCTATCTCTATCCATCCATCCATCCATTCATTTGTTGATTGTTCTAATGTTCTATTTGTCTCTGTCCGTCCATGCATTGTTCTAACATTCTATGTGTCTGTCTGTCCATCGTTCTAACGTTCTATTTGTCCATCCATCCATTGTTCTAACATTTTATTCATCTGTCTGTCCATCCATCATTCTAATGTTCTATTTGTCTGTCCGTCCATTCATCTATCAAACCATCCATCTAGTAATTGTTGTAATGTTCTATTTGTGTGTCCATCCATCCATCCATCCATCCATCCGTCCATCCGTTCAACTATTTATCATCATTCTAATGTTCTATTTGTCTCTCTGTCTGTCCATCCGTCCATTCATCCATCCATCCATCCATCCATCATTCTACTGTTCCATTTGTACTGTTCCAACATTCTATTTGTCTGTCTGGCCATCCATCCATTTATCCATCGTTCTGACTTTCTATTTGTCTCTAAGTCTATCCATCCATCCATTGTTCTAACGTTCTATTTGTCTGTCCATCCATTCATCTGTCGATCATTCTGACATTCTATTTGTCTCTCCTTCCATCTAACATTTTATTTGTCTGTCCATCCATCCACTGTTTTTTTTTTGTCCGCTGTCCGATCCATCCATCCATCGTTCTAACATTCTATTTGTCTGTCCGTCCTGTCCGACCATCCATCCATTTATCCATCGTTCTGACTTTCTATTTGTCTCTAAGTCTATCCATCCATCCATCCATTGTTCTAACGTTCTATTTGTCTGTCCATCCATTCATCTGTCGATCATTCTGACATTCTATTTGTCTCTCCTTCCATCCATATCCATCTAACATTCTGTTTGTCTGTCTGTCCATCCATCATTCTGACATTCTATTTGTCTGTCTGTCCATCCTCCATCCGTCCATCTTTCTAACATTCTATTTGTCTGTCTGTCCATCCATCATTCTGACATTCTATTTGTCTGTCTGTCCATCCGTCCATCCATCCATCTTTCTAACGTTCTATTTGTCTGTCTGTCCGTCCGTCCGTCCATCCATCGTTTTATTTGACTCTCTGTCTGTCCATTCATACACCCACCCACCCATACAGATTTAAGCATAAATACATTGTCTGAGCAATAAAGCCTAAACTAGTTTGAACTTGTGCACTTTGTTCCATTGTTCATTTCAAGTGTAGACATGGTGTTCATGGACATTCTGCACATGTCAGATCAGTAAGTAAAACATGAGCATCCATTAGTATCTTGGTTCATGGAAAAATCAATCGTGTTCTGTCAGAGCAGGAGGAGTAAAATCAGACTGGTGTAGCATGTCTTTGGTCTGTCTGTCAATGCTTTTAGAGTCAGTATGCAGCTACTGCTGAGTGTCCTGGTCAGAGCAGAGCTGTAATCTGGGATCTCATGTGGACGGGCTGCTGGTGTCAGTGGAGTTGATGTGAGAGCTGCTATTACAGTACTGAAGCAAACTGAAACTCTATTTAAAGTGAATTGTGGCCAGCAGCCATGTTCCTCATGGAAGGGGTAAAAAGTTCATGATCAAACTTAAACTGTAGATTCTTCCACCAACTGACTTCAGTGGTGAACTAGAGACAGGAATTTCAAAGTTCATAAGTTCAGAGTGTTCATTTATTTATTTAGTTATTTATTTATATATTTATTTATTTCCTGAATGTTCAATAATTTATATATATATATATATATATATATATACAATTGGTGTAGCTGTTGGGCAGTTTTACTTTTTATGTCATATTTTGTAATGTATATTAGATGCTTAATAATCAAATTGGACTTGCAAGATTTTACATATTTAAATAGTCTGTTGTATATTCTTACTGTGCAGTTTTTGTTGATTGCAAAGCAAGATTTGCATTTTAGTTTTCACATCACAGTTGGAAAGTAGGAAAAATGTTGTTCTGTGGAGCTCTATTATTCAGTTAAACAGCAGGGTATTGGAAATGAACAGCACGTTTAACTGCACAAAGCCTGGCAGTGTGGCTCTCTGTTGTATTGAGTCATTTGATAACGGTAACATGTCTCAGACTCTGCTGCAATCCAGGGGTCCCATGCGTGGCTTCACAGGAGATTCAGAGCTATTTTTGCAGGAAATTTGGGTCAGCGGTTTATTGTCCTCTTTAACCAGCATCTTACATCCACTGTAACATACAGCAGACGTTCTCTGAACGCCACAAGAGGTCAGGAATAATCAGATTTCTTTGTACAGAACTCCAACAGACATTTTCTCTCTTTATGGACCAATGTTAACATATCAAAGACATATTGACTTCTTTTATTATTGTAAACATTCAAAAAAGTTTTACAAGAAAATAATGTTTCAGTCTTTCTACTTAAAAATGTCATGTTTAATTCAAAGTGTTACTTGGGGGGTTTTTTGTAATTATTTTTGAAATTTACCAAAAAAAGTTTTGCAGTGTATCAGAATCTTCCAATTGGGATCCATTGCATAAGATGTCCAGATGTCCCTTAGAGGACTGGAAGATCAGTGTCTGTCTTGTAAAAGTAAGTCACACTTTTTTATATAGTTATTTACAACTTCATGTAAACATATTTATAATTAATGTATATTTTTTATATTTATTGATTACATATGATGGCGTATTACAGTATCTGTATGCATGCATGGTCTCTGAGAGGGAAAGGTCCTCTACGCAGGATAAAAATGATTGCTGTTTGAAAATTCTGAGGTGAACATTTTCATTTCACATTCACATTTCACTTAAGTTAAACATTCCAACTTTGTCTAATATGCTCAGAACACACATTTCTAAATCACATTTACTGTAGCCAACTGTTTGCTTGGACTTAATTAAGGGCCCATTTGTTTGGAAAGACAAGACAGCAGCAGCCGACCAATGGGCTCAAGCGCAGCTAATTCTCCTTAAATATTATTCTCATATCCTTCCCTAGTAACTCATCACTCGATCAGCTAGTGAGGGCAAACAGTGTGAGCAGAATATTCCCACACTGCTTTGAGAGATGTGAAATCCATGGCCATTAGGACCAGACCACTGCAGCAACATCATCTGCAAGTCTAATGATGTTGGCAGTTCATGCCGTTGCAGTATTTAATGAATTTAAATAACCCAATTTAAACAATGACATGTGTGTGCGGGGAGATTGATGTGCCTGTCAGTTAAGGAAGGTTTGTCTGATGATGTGGGATCCCATCTCACACTGTAGTTCCCATAATGCACTGTTGGAAATGGGGGGGAGGCTGTTAAGCGAGGTTTGGCCGTTACTCATCTCACATAAAAACGTCACGAATGCTGAAGCTTGCACATACAACACACACCTACTGATGAAGAAAATTGCTAAGATAATCGCTCGGGGTTAATTAGTGCAAAACCTAGTCTGCCATTTGGAAATAATCCTGTCAGATCTCTTGATTGTTTACTTGGTTTGTGAAGATGTTTGCTTATTTTATTCATTCCACACTTGTCTAAACAGACATGTTCTTAGCCTTATTGATGATTCATCAGTGCAGGTTATTCGTGTTGACTTCAAGCAACTCTTTCAGTAGCATTCTATAGCCTTCAATTCGTTAATGCATTCAATATAATAAACTAACAATGAACATTTTTATAGCGTGTCTTAATCCTAGGTTCATATTTATTTATATACTTACTGAAAATATATAAAAAAATATATAAAATATTTTTTACTTAAATGCTTTTTTTTTCTTTATTTTATGGATTACATGATTATATTATTCATAATTTGATTTTCCCAAATTCCTCTTTTTCATCTTTACATTCGCGCAAAGATCAGTCACACAGCATTTGGCCACTGGATTTACAAAAATCATTTCAGGTTTAAGAAGAGTTTCAACATACTGACATGTTCATTTTTATTTGAATTATCACTCTGTAGGTTATTTAACCATGTATTATTATGTCTTTGGAAGTCTTTAGTCTTTCAAACACATTAAAATGCACCAATTCACACAGACATTTTGTCATCTGATCCTCTTTCACCTAATATATTTACTTGAAGTACCCCTGAGATTTGAAAATAAATATTTCAAGTATCATAAGTATCATATTTGCATGTTCATTGGTTCTCTGACATAGGTTATGGTCACATGACATGCAGGTACACAAATAAAATATTTCCTTTGTACGTGTTTTTTTATTTTGATTGATTTTAAAATTATTTATTTTAGTTTAACATTTTTTATTTAATTAAATATTAGCTTTTCATTAAACTTATAATCCCCCTGGAAACCTTGATGTAATATAAGGTTTAATGCACAAGCACAAATGTAATATATTTTCTTACTCTTTGTATTTTTATGTCAGTATGCTACAAGATTATCCTACTTAAATCAATGTGATGAATGAGTTAGTTCAAAAGTAATCTAAAAGTAATCTGAGTATATTACCTAAAATGTGTAATGTAATGGATTTTACTACAATTTTTGTCATGTAATTTGAAATCAAAAACAGATTACAATTTGTAAGTAATCTACCCAGCTCTGTTGACATAAATTACTATTATTTTCATATTGTGTTAATGCTATTAAATTGCTTCTATTTTATATCCTGTCTTTCAGATTATAAATATTCATACAAAGACATTCTCTAAACTGCAACTAATGCCATGTTCCTTGAAGCTTTGTGATGTCAATGTTTTTCAATACTCTCTGTTGTCATGTATTGTTTATATCTTCTGACTGGATCACTTTCATGCTTGGTTTCCTGTCTATTGTGTTTGGGCTTCCCTTTTTTCTAAATAAAATGATTGACTTTCCTAATACTCACTCTCATGTTTGGCGTCTGTTTCCACTCAATTTGATGAGCTTAGGTTTGGCACAAACACTAAATTTTTCTGATTTAACGCATGTCAGTTGCAGGGAGAAAAAAAAACTTCAGACATCCCTGAAAGCAATTGCGTTAATTAAAGCTCACATCACAGCGGTGTATGTGTACAATAATGTGCTGATATGTTTGGAATGGATTCTGCTCACTCTCAGATATTGTTTTTTGTCTTGCATACAGAAAACTGACTGACATTTATCTGTTTCTGTTGTTTTCTGTTTATTGGGGCTCTCTACAAAGAAGACCGCAAAGAAGCTCACTAGGTTTTTGGAACAAGATGCTCATTTTTCTTGTTCTTACTCCGAGGCCTTGAAAATGGCCTTTGAGAAAATAGACCTCATCTTTGAAGGGAATTGAATTGCAGGGCCTTGAATTTTTTTGGCTTTCCTTTCATTCAGTCAGTGTTCCCGGGTATATTAAGGTTGCATTGTACTTTTAAGAATCATTCCGTTTCAGAAGCAGTCCATAAAAGCTTTGATTCACTCTGATCATCCAGGCAGCCACTTCATAGCTGTGTCCTGATTGTGCTTTCAGATTGAATCAAGGGAAAATACAAAGATGAACCAGTACCATCAGAGCTGGAGAATGTGGCGTGGACCTCCAGTTTTTCATCACCGCAAATTCTAGCAACACCGCATGCCAAAAAGATTAAGTACATGGGAAAATCTGCGGAAAAAGAATCATATTCCCACTTTCAAGTTAGGATATCTTTCAAATTCCTCCAATGTCGTAACGGAGAAGGATCTTGATTAATCCCTGCTATGCTCTCAGGGAAGGTTATTAATTGAGTGGTTTGATGAATGAACACTTGCCTCTGAATTATGGGTATTCTGCAGCAGTAGAGAGCTTGCAGATTTACGGCGCTCTCCCTGGTGATGAGGGGTTTAACTTCTCAGTCTGGAACGCTAAAACCAGAGGAGGTTTTGGAAGAGAGTTGTTGTCTGTCCTCCCTTTAATGTGTCTGTCAGAAGAGCGCTGGGTAACAATTCAAAAAGGAAGCTCATTTCCATCTGAATCTGAGGCTGAAGTCTCACTGGCCGTTCACCATCACCAATTTTGTCCCTGACATTTTTCGAGTCCTGGAAATGAATGAAAGCATGGATTAATGGATTGTTTTAAAGTTTTAAGGCCTTCGTGAATAATGCAATGACCTCGGTGTGTTCTAAAGAAGCTTCGGAATTTCTTGTAGGGACACGTGGCCATTTTGTTTTTAGACATTTCCTTTCTGTCTGACCTAAATTCAGTTGCTAAACTTGAGTGCCTTGTAACTGAGGCCGTGATGAATTAATAATCACGGCAAAGAACTTTGTCCTCAATCTTTAGAACTCAAAATAGTTGATTGATTGTGGAGTGAAACATATTGTACTTTTTGTGGTTGGCTACACCACAAGTAACCAAACCAGCCTGGAAACTCTTACACTTGATATTTTAAAGCCGTCAGATGCATGCTTTAAGATACGGCATCTGCCCGGTCCAAAATATGAAAATTCTGTAAAATCGGCATCTGCGGCAAACTGTAATCAGGTCATGGCAATAAGTCCTGTCCTCCTTCACTGCTCCTTTTCAGGAGACCTTCATGAATAATCAGAGAAAAAAACAGGCCACTGTTGCACTTTGAAGTTTTCCATGCAACTAAAAATAATCCCATAATGCATTATAATGAAAAACTATTTGTTGGTTCCATCACTGCGGATGTAGTCAAAAAGCTTTAGCGGTACACATACCCAAATCCAGCCGCCTTGGAGAGAAACTGAGGACATTGTACTTGAAAGTGTAAGAGGTTATTTGCATTTTGACTGACATATAGGGTCAGAGTTAGCCATCAGATCATCACATATGAGTTATATAGATATATATGTGTACACACATCCCGCTCTCTCTCTCTTTTTTTTTGCTAACTTGTACATTTTTCCTGTTTCATTCTTATAGCATTCTGCTGAATGGCAAGTGTCCCACTGTGAAATCAATGTAGTTTTACAACATGTCTGGCTTTTAGACACTGAGGCTGCATTTACACTAGTGTGTGTGTTGTTTTTTTTTCAACGCATAACTTTTGCTACAGTTACGCCTATTGTTTACACTACTCCGGCATTTTCAGCCCTTGAAAACAGAGATTTTTGAAAACGCTACAGACCCCGTTTTAGTTTGAAAACTCTGGGGCTGCGTTTCAGTGTAAACGGACCAAAACTGAGACTTTTGAAAATGGTGTGGCTACCCACATTCGATCTGCGTATCCTTGATGACCATGTAAACAATAACGTCATGCTCATTGTTGTACCCATAGATTTCTGCAGGTCGATGCGTCATTCGACCGCTCCAAGCATGTAGACGTGTCCGCCATAGGGCATCTACCTATACATTTCTTTGGTTGTACCTGTGTGAATGGTCAGGTGACATGCGTTTTTGGTTGTGTAGACGGAAATCGTTTCTGAAACGCAGAGAAAACGCTAGTGTAGATGAGGTTCGTTTTCATTTTACGCCATTTTAAAACGAAAACGCACTAGTGTAAACGGCCTGAATAACCATGTTTTCTTTTTCCTACAGCTTTACCTTTCTTTAACAGTTCCTCTTTATACGCTGGGACATTGTTCTTCTAAGGTGCAGTCACATGTGGGGAAAAAATGTTCATTGTCCGCTGTCAATAGTGTAGCGATGTCTAGCACAGCTCACAAGGCAGTCATTTTTAAACCAAGCGACTTTCAAAGTGTCAAAAGGTCAAAGTGGTTAATTAGCTTGACAAACCTGAAGCTGAAACAAAAACTTTCCTAAAAAAAGATTTTGCCTGAGAAAATATAACAATGTGACCGCAGCCAACTCTTTTTGGTTTGATTTGATTTGATTTGCAGGGGTGACATTACAGTCTGAATTGTGGTAGCAGTGGGTTTGTTTATGTATTTTATTAAAGTATAAATCTGTACTCCACCATTCACCTTTTACTAACAGATACTAAATGTACTTAAATTGTACTTAAAAAATTGTCATTATATGCCATCATAAATGATTGTACATTTCATTAAAATAACATTCACTAAGCTTTTTCCCAACACAGACTGTTCATGGAGTCCATATCTGGCTTCCGGTCTTGCGTCCAGCTATTTTTAGCTGTACAAAACAGCTAATTTTGCTGGTTGATAATGCAAACTGGTGTGTTATCATATTATTTTATGTTGTATTATTACCTTAATTCTGAGCACACTGGTTTGTAGTGCAAACTGTTTTACCGTTTACTGCACGTTGTTATTCTTCTGGTTATTTTCCGCTTGCGTCACCCTTCGGTGTCCAAACGCTCAGATGCCACGAGAAAACAACAAACGGTGCTAATATACACTTACAATATATTATTATTAATTATTAACTCTATACCGAAATCCCAGGTAGTCAGACAATGAAAATGTACAAATAAATAAATAAATAAATAACTAGTGTTTGGGATGCTGTGAGCAAGGTGTACAACCTAAATTTGAAAACGTTTAGCTTAAATGTTTAATATGAATAAACAGGTTGTTGAAATGGTATTCTCAAATGAAAAAAATTGAGGTTTGAACCCGGAAACAGCATTCGTTGGAGCGGCAGTGTTGCCTAATCCACAGTTTTCCCGCGGAATTGGGCTACTTTAACACCTCGGGTTGTTTTTCATGTCCGCTGGTTGAAACGACCTCAATAACGTGATATTTATCTCCTGGAATGCGAATTTTACTAGGGAAACCCTGTCAAAAAACGTGTATTTTACCCCCTGGAACGTGATTTTTACCGAGCGACCCCCTCCAAAACGCTTACATCCGCACTGAAGAAAAAGGTGGATACACAACTGGTTGCAGTCCTTTTATGACAAAAAGCTGTGATTCTTCGTTAGCCTTTTCCCTGAAAAATAAACAACTAGCCTAAATAAATAAATAACAGAATATTGGCATAACGTAAGGGTATGTAAATAATATAATTTACATTTTCGGGTGAAGCATTTCTTTAATTGCCACATTAGTAACATTAATAAACTATCGATATCATCAGCCAAATTAACTACTCTTTGCGTTAAAAGTCTCTAATTAATTGGTAACTTTATATCTTTAATTAGACCATTAACAATTAGGCTAGCTACCATCTTAGCAGTATCATTCATTAATTCAAAATGTCATTAAATTTAGCTTTACTTTTTCATTTTTATATTTATTCAAAAATGCATTGGCTACTGATCTGTTAATGGCTTTTAATTAAAAATTCGGTTATTATAAAGTACAATCATCTCATTGCAGGAGCAGTAGAGAGACTCGCATCCAATGGTCATCTATCTACAATACGTGTGTCCCGGACAAGGAAATCTGCAAAGGAAAGTGTTCTCCTTTAACTGCAGAGGTCTCCCCATCCCCTCACACACCTTTACCAGCCTGTGGTTCCTTCCTACACAGAGCAAAGAGGCGGAGGAGAGGACGGAGATCGGAGATACGCATCCTAGTTGAAGTCAATGAGAACTTCTCTTCGGAGGAAACGGGCGTTTGTGAAGGAGCGTCAGGACGTTTGGAGATCTCAGAGATGCTTTTGATGGTCTCAGCCGGTGATATCGCTCCGTTCATGGTCAGAACAAAACTGAGAGAGCATTTCAATGACTCAATGTGCTCGTTTTGAGGAGCAAAGGAGACGTTTCTGTAGGATTCTCAATCCGGAGACGTGATGTCTGTCAGCGTGCGTGCCCTGCTCTTAGGTAAGTTTCCTCCTCGTGCTTGTGAGTGATGTTTTTGCAGCTCCTGTCAGATGTGATTAGTTGTAGAAATTTAGTAGAGCGGTAGACTTTGAAGTAGTTGATTTGGCTGGTGATATCGATAGTTTCTAATAATGTGACTTTAAAATCAATTGGCAACAATAAGCGATCAGATTATGGCAAGCTGTTTTAACATTTTGTATTAGCGAACTAATATCTATTTTTATTTTACTAGTAGGGCTACTTATCTTAAGTACTCTTAAGTATTCCAATAGTGACTAGTATCTTTTTGTTTCCGTAGTAACTATTTGCTAGTGTGCATTGGTATTTTTCTAATTAGTCTAATGATTTCTATCCTGGTAACTAATCGCATATTTTTGCCATTGAATTAAATGGGGGGTCTGTTGTTAAAAAGTCAACTATTTACTTCTGATGCTATTCCAGTAGTTGCTGGTGTCTTTTTAAGTTTTACTAAGTACATTTAATTGTTTACTTGTCATATGTAGTTAACTAGTCAGAGTTAATTTATAGTTCAATCTTATTATTAAATTAGAAAGTAATTAAATGTTAAAGTGGCGTGCCATAACCAGGTATTGGCTACTTCAGTCTTCCTTTGTGTGCTGTATTATTCAGCATCCGGATATATTATGCATTAATTTATTAATGCCTTCCTGTCTGTGAATTAAGTTATGCTTTCATGTGTTGTCCACAAGTGTTCTTGAATGTATGTTTCTCAGCCTTCTCATAAACTCTCTGCATTGCAATATTTTAACTGATACTGTACTGAAACTCATTCGAGGTTGAAATTGAAGTTTAAATGTACTTTTTCCTTTATTTCTCCATATCTCTACAATTGAGATACAGATATTTAGTATTTGAGTTTTACCACACTGACTGAAATCAGGTGAAAAGAGACGCATTTTTGGTTTGAAGCAGCACTGAAATGTCTCTGCGCATTTTCCAGACTGCACATTTTTAAGTCAGGTTCCTTCTATCATTTTATGTTAAAATATGTAACAAAAAAACAACTGTTTGAGGCTGAAAGCTATTTAAATGTCAGAAGTCTCTTTCGGTTATGTTCTGTTGCAGTAAAATAGGCCAGTGAGTCAAAATCATCATTGTGAACAAAGAATCAAATGACATGTGATGTGAAATATCGCTATTATCATGTTAGGGTATCTTACATTTCCTTTCAGTCCTCTGTAAAATGATTTGTCTTGCACACCTTAGCAAACACAGACCAATCAAATCAATTGATGTATGTCACAAAACTATTGTGACAACTGTTTAGAATAGTTTGCAGTGACTGAATATTGAATTTTAAGGAACTGTGACTCACCGACCTTATCTGGCACATTTTACCTGATGGCCTATTTTACCTGACATCATCCCAGATTTGCATGTCCTTAAGGAAATGGCAGTTCTTAGTTGCATGTCAGCAAAATAGTAGTAGTAAAGTTGGAAAGTGTAGGTTTAGGCTTTGTTTCTGTGTAAGTGAAATGCAGCATCAGCCCTAAACTTTGCTATTGTCATGGCATTTATATGTGTCTTATTTCCAGCTGCGGGAGAATTAATACATGAGTTTAAAGTTGTGTGTAAGGCATTCTACTAGTAATGTGATATATTTCAGAGTGAACGTGGATGATAAATGAGAAAAAAAATATAGCATGAGACTTGATCTTATCCGCTGAGAATTAATTGTATTGTAAAAACTGTTGAGAGGTGTTTGGAGTAGGGCGGTTGAAAATTAAAAGGGCTTTGAGTCATTGTATTTTGATGAGAAATTGCATAAAAACAACTTTTTGATTTGGAATAACTTGCACCGATTAATCATTCACAGTAAGACCATAAATATGTCTTGTAGTGCTTTAATGTTGAGTAGTTCTGTGGCATTGCATGGACTCTAAAATACCACAACCTGTGTGCTTTCTTTTACTGAAGTGTTGTGACTAAACAATAAGCGGCACAGAGAGGCGCGAGGAGTTTTGAGTCCTCAGACTCGCGCACATACAGCAGCAAACGCCACAGCAATTATCATGATGCGCGCTTTCATTAGTTGCATTAAAACAACTGTGCTAGACAAGCCGTGCAAACAACACAACATATCACGACACCGTCATCCACACCCTGCAGATACGCCAACACAACACAAGACTAGCTATCTGTCTGCCTGTCTGTCTAATGGCATTGAATTTTCATTGGTTTGGGCTTTCTTCTGGAAATACTTGATCATTGCCTAATAGTAAAGAACATCTTATTCCCTGTAGCAGCAATTATCACTCCTGCAGTCCTAAATAGATGTTTTGTTTGTTTGATTGTTTTCTCTCCTCACTGTTGCTTTAATAGTGGAAATGCACTCATGATGAGGCAGCAATGGCAAGGTGATGCCAAACCAAAATTTGTTACTATTCAGGTTATATTCTCGAAAGACTAAAGAGGTTTTTTGAGACCTACACTACCAGTCAAAAGTTTTTGAACAGTAAGATTTTTTATGTTTTTTATGTTTTTGTCTTCTGCTCACCAAGCCTGCATTTATTTGATCCACTTGATTACTATTTTAAATAACTGCTAAATGTACTTTATTCCTGTGATCAAAGCTACATTTTCAGGATCATTTCTCCCGTGTCAAATGATCTTTCAGAAATCAAGAGACATTTCAAGAAACATTTTAAATTATTATTATCAATATTTAAAACAGTTGAGCACATTTTTTTCAGGATTCTTTGATGAATAGAAAGATCCATGCATCAGCATTTATCTGAAATAAAAAGCTTTTGTAACATTATACTTTCAGTCAGTGTAATATGTTTTTTGTTTGTCTTTGAAAGAAATTATAAAAATTAATACTTTTATTTAGCAATGATGCTTTAAATTGATAAAGTGATGATAAAGACATTTGTAATGTTACAAAAGATTTCTGTTTCAAAAAAATGCTGTTCTTCTGAACTTAATATTCATCAATTTTTTTTTTATTGTTTTCAACATAATAATAATAATAATAATACATATGTTTTGAGCAGCAAATCAGAATATTAGAATGATTTCTGAAGGATCCTGTGACTTGAGTAATGAGGCTAAAAAGTCAGCGTTGAAATCACAGGAATAAATTCCATTTTAAAAATATATTCAAATAGAAAGCAGTTATTTTAAATAGTAAAAGTATTTCAAAATTTGACTTTTTTCTGTACTTTGGATCAAATAAATGCAGGCTTGGTGAGTAGAATTCTTTAAAAACAATCTTACTGTTCAAAAACTTTTGACTGGTAGTGTACATTTAAATTTAATATTGTTCATTTTATTATATTATATTGTATAATATGTATGTGTGTGTGTGTGTGTATATATATATATATATATATATATATATATCCAGTTTTAAGATTTGTGCAACAAAATGGTAGATGTATACAAATTAGGCATGCACAGTACATTGGTACCATGTTCAGTTATCTGCCTTTTTCTTTTTCTTTCTTTTTTATGTTCTTTTTTTATAATAAATTAAAGTTGTGCATGCTCATTTTCCACTGTATCTATATTTAAATGAAATTTGTCATCATGTAATGTTCACCAAGATAAAAAAAAAAAAAATAAGCCTAATAATTTAACAGCATTGTTATATGTAATATTTAGCCAGTTAAATGAATATCCATTTTTCAAAAATGAAAATGGAAAAAAAATGTATCATTTAAATCAATTGGTTTGGTGTTTTATTTTAAATTTATATTAAGTAGTATAAAATATTAACATCAGCCAATTGTTTTTTCTTTATTATGGAACTTATTAATATCAGCCAGAATTTTTATATCAGTGCATCCTTAATATAAACAAAAGCTTTTGCGTTGCTTCAAATTCACATTTGTTGCAGCATCTCAAATAAAGAGTGTGTTATGAAGCAGATCTTAGATCACTCTATTTTTAGACAGATCTCCAGGGGCAGCGAAGTATCTGTCAAGTATAAAGATGACATGGGCATCTAGAACCAGAGGTCAGGAAGTGACATCCTGCTGTGTGCTGCCTTCCCTTTCTCCCTCTCTCTCTCTTTCTTTCTCTCTCGTTCATTCTTGCTCTCTCGTTCTCTCTCTGCCCTGTGAATGTTGCTGTCAAACAGACTTTAATAACAAAAGCTACATGTAGCGTTCTGAAATATAGAGTATCTCCTTACTTGACCTCAGTGTCTCTAACCCTACCCTTGATAAGACCATGACCCGTTCACCGCCCATTCACCGCCAGCATCTGCCTTTGCTTAAACAAATGCAGTGAGATAGTGGGATCATTTGCGTGCTGTAAAAGAAGAACCTTTCTCTGTGTCATAGCAAATGTTTTTCTCCCTAATATTTCATGGCAAAATTACATTAATATTTAATAGTTTGTTTATAATTTATTAAATTATGCTTGCTAAATGGATGTCCCCGCATTACTTTTTTAGACACCATAAATACTGTATAGTGGCTTCAGTAATGAAACCATTTGTACAAAGAAACTCAATACACTTCCCACAGGATTATGAACCATATTAAAGCACCACCAACAAAAGCTGGGAGTGTAGCCTGTGTGGGTGCTTTTTTGGATGGCTTTTGTAATTTAGTAACTTAAGTCAGGAGCTGTACTGTCTTTTTTTTTCTTTTCAGCACCTAGCTCTAATTTAGCTCCTGATGAGCCCGGCTTCACATGGACTGTGTCAGCCGTGTGTGTGTGTGTGCGTCCCTATGGGGCCACAGTGCTGTCTTTAATTAGTAGAGCACATCACAGCAGGGCCGGCCCTCACTGAGAGCCGTGTCGTTCCGTTCAGAGAAATCACAGTGACATCCTTTCTCCCACCAGACACACAGCACCAGCCACTTATCTCCTCTGTACACACACTCACACACGCACACAGTTTAACATGCACAGACTTGTGCACATGCTGGTATCAGTCACACAGCTGTACATGTGCACAACACATCCAGAAAACAGTCCGGCAGTGTTGCTGTATGTGTGAGTGTGTGATGGGCTGTTTTGATGGGTGTCATGAAAGTGTGATATTGTACCTTGCCTTATTGACCATAGGACACCTTACCCTTGAAAAACAACGTGACTAATAGAAGATGAAAAATACTTAAATTGATAATAATAAGAAATAGTTTTTGAGCATGTTTTGAGTTTTTCATGTGACACTGAAGACTGGAGTAATGATGCTGAAAAATCAGGTATTCTGTGTTAACATAGAAATAAATGGCATTTAAATATTGAAATAGGAAAAAATTATTTGAAATTGGAATTTTTTTTTCACAGTATTACTGTTTTTAGTGCATTTTCGATCAAATAAATTCAGCCCTCCTTTATAACTTTTTTTTTTTTTTTTTAATGTATGTGTGTGTAAACAAGCTTTTCGCTGTTGCACTGTACACTGTAAAAAACAATTTGTTGAGTCAACTTAAAATAATTTGTAACCTGGCTGCCTTAAAATTTTAAGTTCAGTCAACTCAAAAAAAGTTTATTCAACTTGAAATGTTAAATTATACTAAGTGACAACTTAGATATTTGAGTTGAATCAACTTAAAATTTTAAGGCAGCTGGGTTACTTACCCATCTGTTAAGTTTAGCAAACACAAATATCTAAGTTGTTACTTAGTACAACTTAACATTTCAAGTTGACTAAACTTATTTTAGTTGACTGAACTTAAAATTTTAAGGCAGCAGGGTAACAAATTATTTTAAGCTGATTCAACAAATTGTGTTTTAAATTTTTTACAGTGTACACATACTATACAATTCAGAATTTTTTCAGTATTTGCTTCGGTGTGCATACATTTATCAGTTATGTGGGCTCCTTATATCATTTATGGTGTACTTTTGGTGTCCTTTTTTGGAAAGAATCTAATTCTCTTGAAAAAAGCTTGCAGGAAATACATTTTTGTGACAATCACCCTTCAGTCTTGTGGTTTACTTTGCTGGATATAGAAAATGATGACAAAATGAACACGTTAATATACATTTTATGAAGTATGCGATTAATTGCAATTAATCACAGAAAAAGGATGTGATAATCCCAATTTTAAAAAAATGTTATGCATTGACAGGCCTAATACAAGATTATATACTATTATATATGGAGTGCAACCACTAAATGCAAGACTTTTCAATAACTGAATAGCTTTGGAAATGTTTTTAGCATACAGTTTATTTTAAATACCCAAGCCAGTGATTGCCTTGCATTTCATTTCATTCCATTCCTTGCATTTGCATTTTAATTCTATAGACAAAAATCAAATTACAATTTGTCAATGACTCCTTAGGTGTTCCACAGGGGAAAAAATGACATTTTGATTGGATAGCTAAATTTTTCTACCTGATCTCATGACGGAAACGTACCTGTGGGAACTTTTTTGTGAGATGTGAAATATGTAACAATAAGTACATATCACTGCAATGTCCAACAGAAATGAATGTACTTTTTAAATTAAGTCATATTTACACTTTTCACAAAAAAAAACGAAAAAAAACTGATCTCATGATGAAAACGTACCTGTGGAAACCTTTTTTGAAAGATGCGAAAAACTTACTGCCATGTACGTTTTATGTCATATTCAGTGTGAAATGTCCACTGAGTGGCACTAAAAGAGTGTTAGTTTCTTTCCCCTGGAACAAATTTCCAGTTTTACGTGATGTTGGTTTTGAACATGTCACCACAGTTCTGACTTAAAATAACTAATGCTCCATAACATTTTAAAATATCACTACAGTGTCCAACAGAAATGAACACTAGAGGCAGTAAAACAGCGAGCACTTGTAATCTTTTTTGTACAGAGTTATGATTACAGCTCCAGATGTAACAAGCTCACTCGGTAGCTCAGCCGGCACGGAACTGGGATGCAAAATCCTTGGATACGAATCCTGTGAAAAACATAACTTACAATGAAAGAGCTGAAAGATAAGAGTTTGAAAAATAAGATAAAATGGCATGGTTTTATATCACGTTCGCTTTTATTCATACTTGAGTAGGTTTTTCAAGTCAGAACCAACGTCACATTAAACATGACACATGTACGCTCATCTGTTCCAGGGGAAAAAAAACGAACACTCTTTTTAGTGCCACTCTGTGGACATTTAACATTGTTATGTCACGAAACGTACATGGCGGTACGTATTTAGCGTCTTGCGCAAAAGTTCCCACATGTACATTTTCGTCATGACATCAGGTTGAATTTTTTTGTGAAATGTAGGGCTGGGCGATATGGCAAAAAATTAAAATTAAACTAGTCAACTTGAAAATGTAACCGTAAATGCAACTTGAAAATGTAACATGATTGAAGTACATTTTTCTTTATTAACCCTCTAGTTAAAAAAAAAATTCTATTCCAAGTGCACCACGCATGAAGTTGTCGCATGATGTTAATGCTAAACAGTTCACTTGTTAAATGTCTTTGCAGAAAAGATGTGTGAACTACAACTACAAACATACATATATACATACAATATATACATATTATATGTTAAGAAATTAGGAAAATGCTTTAAAAAAGAATCTCAAACGTCAAGTTAAGTTAAATTAAAAATGACTAGGTATAACACCAGAAGACTATTATTAACTATAAATGTTCTGTAAAAACAATGAATAGCAGCTTTCAGTCTGTCACTATGATGCAAACATGAAATAAGACACAGTAGTTTTTTTACAGGTTTTTTTTATTCGATTGCACTGGTTTTCCATAGTTTTTTGTATGTAAACATGGACGCTTTTGACTGAAGCCCTTGCGTCTCTTGCAGCATCTCATGCTTGAAACTGCATTATTAAAATGTGGCCCACAAGTTAAAAGAAGTTCACTCCCATCTTCTTGCATGTTTGTCCTATTCCACTGCCTGCATCACATCTTTGTCAATACAGAAGCGCATTCTGTGTGAATGGCGCCCTGAGCGGTTACTCGTGTGCGCCGACATGCGGTTGGAATGTTCTTTTCTCGTAACATTTGGTAATATTTCGATTCAAAATCGCAATTCCTCGATTTCTAAAAAAATAAAATTGTGGCAAAACATTAAATTCGAATTAATTGATAAAATCTGAAAAATCGCCCAGCCCTAGTGAAGAGTGTAACTTGTGAAAATTTTTTTTTTTTTTTTACCTACAAAAAAACATGCAGTATATTTGATAAATATTTTTAAGGATATATAGATAGATACTATCATGAGAGCATAGAGTGAGCTTGTAAAGGATTTTTTTCTGGCCCTCTGCCTGTCCCTGTGCTTTTAGTGTATGTTGGTCATCATTGCTTTGAAGTGTCCCATGGCACAGGCCGCTCTGACCTACAAATCTCACGGCACTCAGAGACACGAGTGAAGAAAGCGGCCAGCAGATTGCGGAGGAGCGTTTCAGGCCCAGAGCTGGAATGATCCCCTTTACTTCTGGTTTTCCTGAGACACCGTGAAACGGTTTAGATTTACTGTAATCCAAACCACATGCTCTCACCTCACGCTTTCATTGTGGAAAAACCAAAGTATTTCTTTCAAAAATATTTGGGGGAGGTTTGCATTTCAGTTTTAACTCTGGATTTATAGGCGGCACGACGGGATGATGTTACCTGAGGCGCTTTGTTTTTTGGGAAAACACTTCTGATACTCTTAAGTTTATCTGTATCTCTCACTTTTTTATTTTACTTTTGACCACCCTGAAGATGAATTCACCCATTTGGATGTTTCTGTAAGAGTCGTGTTTCTTTAAAAACAGGGTTGGGTAAACAAGAACGAGTATGGAATATTATTTGTTCTAAGCTTTTTGTGCCAAGAATGAAAACTGAAATCACACCCCTCCTCCAGGACGTTTATTAACTGCTGTCCACCAAAACGTGGCGTCCATTTGATAAATGAGCAAAACCTTTTAATATGAGATGCCAGGCAAACAAAGAATGATGGATGTGTTCAAATGCATTAATTAATCTTGTGCATTACTTAGTTACAATTTAGTGTCTATGAATAACATCTGCTGTTAATTAACACAGAATTCTTCTTATTTTTTTTTAAATATTGCAGTAATATACAGTGGAAACTTGGCAGTGAAGCCAAGTGAAGCAAGTGGCTGGAGAGTAGAAAAGCAGAAATATGAAATATTTTAAAAGCAGTTATGTGAATTGTTTTTTTGTGCTGTCTAAATATTTTTTTCTCCATGCATGCACAAACTTCTAGTTATGCATTTCTGATGCATAACATTGTAGTTGCCACACATGCTGGAAGAAGCTAATGAGGATTTCTTCTCTCCCTATTTTTATTTTTTTTTTAACAGAACATATGGCACCAGCACTTCTGTTTTTTTACGAGTCGTTAGACATAACTTCTTAATGAAATTGAGCCGTTCCACTGCACTGCACACGTGTGCATTTTTTTGCTCTAATTGCTCCTGTTGCATCAATGCGTTCTGTTCACCTACAGAAACAAAAGCAGCAGCAGTTTTTGCCATCTCACATCGCTCATTCCTTCAAGGCTAATACACCCAGAAGGAACACCCGCAGACTGCGTTTGGCAACTTTCTGATTATGGTGCAGGATTCAAGATGTATTTAATATTTGGTGTCTCTGAAACATAATACAGCACAGAAAGCTCTGGGAAAATGCTAGTGCATTTAATATGTTGTTTTTGGGCTTTTGCCACTCTTTAATGATATATAACATGAGACTGAAGGGAAACTGCAGTGGAAAGACAGATGGAATGGGATTAGAATACGGCACAGACTAAATCAAACCCATCACTGCATCCCATTTCGCATCCTAAATGGTATGCAAGCCTAAAATTAGTGCATTTTAAATCATTGTGTGCTAAGAAATTAGTGCTGGGTGAAATTAAAGCCACAGAGTAGTTATATGATTTAATACAAATTTATCATCAAAAATGTTGTCTAATTAAATGAATTAATAAACCTTTAATCAGTCTTTGAAAGTGTATTCAAATGAAAATCTAACAATTTACAACAAAACATTGCATTTTTATATTTTATCCAATAAGATGCTGGACAACAGAAATGTATGAATGAAAACGTATACAAAAAGAAATCTTGGTTGTATGATATTTCTATTTCCTAATTTTATTATTATTATTACTTTTAGAAGTATATTTTAGTATGTAATAGTAATATATTTTTGTCATAATAAAAAGCCAGAAGTATGGGATATAACTCAAAAGAAAAAATGATGAGTTGATTTTTCTGACCGGAATTGTGGGATATAATCTCAAAATTGTGAGAATAAAGTCAGAATTTTGAAACGTAAACTCAAATTGACCTTTTTTTTTATTCTTTTATTCCATGGCTCCATAGACTGCTACTTGAAAACCATCATTTTCTGCATCCAGATAAGCTCCACCCACAAAAACGTCATCACTGTTTGCAAACACTGAATTGGTCTATTGAGACAGTATATATTTAAATTACATGTGTTTGAGTTTGTGCATTGGACAAAACCACGCCATTCATCCACATAGACATGCAAAACATGTAGACTTATCATCGACATGCACTGACTGGCTTTTGTCATGTTTATTTCTGCTGTGTGATAGGCTGTTTGATTAATCCATATTAAGTAAAAATGTCCAGAGTAAATGTAAATCGCAGTCTTGATATGATATCATTCATTGCCCCGGTATATAAGAAATGGTCTTCTAAAAAACATAACAGGTTGAAGTCACTCAGTTCCCGCTTCTAAACTGCAGTATTAGCATGTAAGTGGACCGCTGTAGGGCCTGCCTGAAATAACCTGAGTCTCTTGTCAGTAAAATTGGGCTCAGCCCCCCCAGCCCTTAGGAGCTGACACCTTCCTCCTATTGTTAGTTAAATACTGAGGTCTTTGTGTGTGTGCTGTGAAAAGCTGTATTTTAAAAGGACTGTCTGGTGTTATTTGCGGGACGGAGGAGGACGAGTCAATACAGGTGCTGCCGCGGCCGCGCGTCGGGCTGCTGTTTCCTGCTGCGTCTATTCTGAGCAGCTTTACCTTGGCGTTCATGCGGTGTGACAGCTTAACTGCAGTGCGCGTCCCTGCTGGAACAGACGAAAGGCGAAGGTCTCGCTCAGATGCCCGGTCTTCCTCAGCGTGAGACGAAATCTGGCATTTAAAAAGAGGCATGCCATTTACTGCGTCCAGCAGCAGAGGAAAAACAAGATCCTGGGAGAAATCTGGCATGGGATAAAGGTTATGTTGATAAAGTCGTTTTTGCTTGATTTTAATATTTATAGACCAAGTTGAATTTCTAATAGAAAGATATTAAGTTTTATTTTATTTTATTTGCTCACTTTCATGTCGTTCCAAACTTGTATAATGTTAATTCCAATGGAGGGAAAAAATGAGAAGTTTAGTAGTATGTTGACGCTGAATTTCAGTGTGCTTCAAAAACACCACACAAGTAATTGTAAGTTAATGTAGTCCATATGTTGCAACCCTCTACAATGTGCGTAAATCTTCACACTGGGAGACTAAATGATGTCTAACATTAGCCACTGGCTAATTAATTCTTATTGGAGGCTAAGTTGGAGGCTAAGCGTAAGTTTAGCACAGATGTATTTTTTTTTTCTCACCAAACACTCTGACTGAGCGTTTTAGAGTTTCACTCTCCACCAAGCAATCTGTGCTATTTTTCAATTCCTTTCAATTTACGTGCAGCGTATATGACATAGAGTGAACTTTAGTGTGAAGGCACACGGCACGACGCTTTGCTGAGAGCGCTGTTTCTAAGACACGCAAATAATGAGAGAGAGAGTCAAAATAACGACATCCATTGTTTTGTTTTGTTTCTTTTAAATCCCTATAAATCATTAGCACTTTCTCAGATCAAGCCGTCCTTAGATTCTTGTCTGTGTGATGTCTCACAGGCCCAGGCCCCTCCCACGATTGTTGACTGACATGGCCATTTTAGCGTAGACCCACCGTGAGTGAGCTGTAAACAGTTTGCCATTGTTTCGACACCAGAGTAGAAGACAAGACAAGAATGTCTTGTAAGCAATTGCTGGATGTAATAAGTTGTCATTTACTTCTGACATCTGAGCCGTTGAAAATGCAGTGAATTACTTTGGTTTTTGAAGGGAATGCATCCCCCGATCTACCTAAATGTGTCTGTTCACACAAATTATTTGCGATCCAGCTTCACGTACAGAACAAGTGAGTAAAAGATTTTTGTTATTTTTTTTTTTTCAAATCACCTTTCCTAATGTGCTAGTTAGCAAGTTCCGTGGCTAAAGTGTACAGTCTCAGAAAACTGCTCGTCACCCCGAGGAAGAGAGGGGCGGGGTGAGCAGAGCTCATTAGCATTTAAAGGGGCTTCCCCCGAAACGGCTCGCTGTAAGCAGAGCTGTTTTTGGACAAGGTAAAAAGGGTGTTGTTTTACACTACCATTGAGAAATTGTAACCAAAGTATGTTATAGACTTTTCATTAAGACCCTAAAGAATCATATCAACTTGTGGAAAATAGGCCCCTTTAAGAACAACCATAAGATACTGCTGGTTTCTCCGGTAGTGGGCGGAACTAATGCACAAACCGCAATCTCATTGGCTGGCACTCATCTATTGTCGCCCATGGTTTGCTTTCAGCAAATCAGTTTAAGCGAACACAGACAACGTGATTAATATTCATGACCCCAGCAGCTCATTAATCCTTAGTGAGTTTTCTCTGTCTGGTAAGTAAACTAAAAAAAATACTTGCCAGTGGTGATTCTATTGCCAAGTTGTGCGTAGAGGGTTGTGTTGTATTTAAAGTCATATGACAGCTTTGTTAGAGTTATTTGTTATTATACTTAACTAATACTAAACCCTTAAACAGTTAAACTTTAGGTACTAAAATAACATCAGATAATAAAACTAAAACTGAATTAAAAAAAATGACATAGACATATTAATGACCCAGCAACTTAGTTACAGAAAAACTACACAGCACCTGGGTAAAAAAATATTAAAAATAACCAAATAAAATGACCCAACAGGCTCAACCCAGCATTTGAGTTAAAAAAAAAATCTCCAACATCACCAAATATCTGCCAAACATCTCCTTTTGGGTTTTGGAAAAATAAATAAATAAAAAGACAGGATGAGCAAATAATGACTGTTCCTTTAATCACTGGGAAACATCATAGCTAAGATCTTTCCTGAAGTCACAATAACAAGAAATCCATCGAAGCGAGCAGGACGGTATGGAATAACAAGGGCCTTCTATCGGCTGAATGTCTCTTGATTAAACAAGCATTACTCATGTCAACAGCGTATGTCTTTTTCTCTCTCTCCATTGACCTCTCCTCTGTACTGCTCCTGTGACTTTGACTAATGCTGAAACCAGGGCAGAGTTTCCACTGCCTAGCTTTAATGAGCTAATTAAGTCTGTGGCTTGCAGTTTTAAAGTAGCTGTTGGTAGGCAAAGAAAATCTCAGCAAACATGCAGACTTTAGGTTCGCATGGAAGAGCATCTCTGACAGTATAGGCAGCACAGGCTTCTCTCAGCGAGAGAAAGAGAGATTTTAGTATGGATCAAACCTCAGTATTATGCAATGATAATAAGCAATGTTTCTTAAACACCAAATCAGCATATTAGAATGATTTTTGTAGAAACCTTTGACAGACAACCTTGTGACTGAATGGTTGATAATTCAGTTTTGCATTACAGGAATACATTCCATTTTAAACTGTATTTTTAAACAAATAAATGCAGTCTTGGTGCACATAAGAGACTATTTTTAAAAATGTACAAAAAAAAAACATTTACAGACCTCAGAATTTTTGAACCGTATAGAAGTGGACCAGACTTAATGCCAGGAGTCAAAAGCATGACTGTAAAACTAGACCAACCAAACGAACTGCATTAGCACATCTCAGCATTTATCTGTCTATTACACAGATTATTTAATGATGATTGTTTTAATCTAGCGTGTCAGTGCTGCGTCTGCAGAAAGACCTAAACAGTACCTCTAAAAATAAAATAACAGTTGAAATGTGTCTTCAGGGGAAGTTTGCGTATTCTCATTAACGTGCGAGGATCTACATGACACAGGAGATTTTGACCAACTTTGACGGCGTCGTCCAATCTTGTCTGACTCATGTGAGATGAGTGATGCATGAGGGGTCTGTTGATAATGAGTCTGCATTCTTTGATGTCATGGATCAGCGTTAGAAAGGTCAGAGATGACCTTGCGTTATGCAAACGCGGGACACCTCACTCTTCATAAGGGGATGACTGTATAGATTCTATGTGCATCGTCGAGTACGTGAGCAGAAAGCTAGCTGGAGGGAACAACTATATGTGTGTGTGTGTGTGTGTGTGTGTGTGACTGCTCATCTCATGCTGTGAATGTGTGAGAGACAGATGTCAAGGTTAGCTGACAAAAAGGCACAGTGCATTCTGCCTTAGCGTCTGATCTTCAGTAAAGGAGAGGAAGACAGAGAAGGCTTCTGCGCAATGCATACTACACAGTATATTCTATATTCTTTCTATTTTTTTTTTTTAAAGTTAGTAGCACATTAAACAGCATACACAGGGTCCAATTTGTTTTGGCACATCTGCCACTGGCAAATCAATAAAAAAAAAAATTGCAACAGTAAGTATTTCTTACCTGCTTTTATTAAGATATTTTGTTAAATAAGGTTGTTATTTTTTATTTTATTTTATTTTATTTTACCCTGAAAAAATACTCAACTGTTTTAAATATTGATAATAATAATAATAATAATAATAAATGATTCTTGCAAATCAGCATATTAGAATGATTTCTGAAGGATCATGTGACACTGATCCTTAATACTGACAATTTAGCTTTGATCACAGGACTAAATTACATTTTAAAATGTATTAAAATATATAACAGTTATTTTAAATAAAATATTTTAAAACCTTTTGGCTGGGAGTGTATGTGTGTGTGTGTGTGTATATATATATATATATATATATATATATAGATATATAGATATATAGATAGATATATAGATAGAGATATATATATATATATATAGATAGATTAGTTATTCCTCAAAATATCTTCTCCGTTCCAGAAGAAAGTCATACAGGTTTGAAACGACATGAAGGTATTGACAGAATTATCAGTTTTGGGTGGATTATCGCTTTAAGACACATGCACTAAAATTCAGACAAACATTCTTAAAATTAGATCGACACCATTTATTATGTTGCAGTTCCTTTAGGTTTTTGGCTGATTGGCTAGTAACTAATTTTAAACATATACTAAACAAAGCCAATTTTTGTCACATTTGCTGCTTGGCGAGTGTTAATTTTGGACCCCAAGTATGTATTATGCAAAAATTTCCCAACAAATGTTTACTACATAAGCTCATCACATTGCATGTTTAATTCAGTAAGTTGCATCTAATTAATCTCAGTAATAGCTATAATTATTCTGCATTTTAATTGAAGTTGTTGTCTAAAAATAGCAGCTTTTAGCAGTCTGATCTAATAATGAATCCAAAGGTTGCATTAAAAATAAAGACCCATAATACTTCTGATTTATTCATCATATTTGGAATGGAAGATCATGTTGAGTGCAGTGGTTTTTGAGATATAATACTGTACAATATGCTTTTTTTGTAGCTACTAAACATTGAACATCTGCATAACAGAATAAAGGAATAACAAAACATGCACATACTATGCACACTGTATTGCGTGCTGCAGATGTAGTGAGAGTAGTGTGGTAGGACTGAACAGGCAGAGAGAAGTGAGTCTTGCCTTTTTTGGGGTAAGAATATTTGATTTCCTTTCATTATCTGCCAAATTGCCGCTGTCTTCTCTTCTAAGTAGAGCCAGGTGTTTGGCAGGCTTGTCTCTTTCTCTTCTACTTTCTTTCACCTTCCTGTCTTGCCTACCTGGCTTCCTGCCTCTCTGCAGTACTCTGGCTCAGCTGGATAGGTTCGTCTCAGAGGACATCACATCGGACCCCTCCCCTCGCTCTGTTATATTACAGCATGTCATGTTCCCCATTTAAATGTCAATTGGACTAAAGATGCCATCACTGCAGTGTGATCACGTCCTCTGTCCGTGACACTTTTATGAGAGGCAGAGCGAGACTGTAATAACAGGACACACACGCGCTCTTACTGTCCAGAGTGAGCGAATAAAAATAAATCCAGGTTACATTTCGTTCTAAAATTAGAAATTGCCTGTTTTAGAAAGTTTAAGATATTCTCCATTATGAGTTGTATCTCGGCCAAATATTGTTCTATTGTCCTAACAAACATTACATCAATGGAAAGCCTGTTTATTCAGCTTTCAGATGATGTATAAATCTCAATTTCGAGAAATTTACACTTATGACTGGTGTTGTGGTCCAGGGTCACAATTATTTAGTCAAATTACTGTAGTATGCATTAGATTAATATGCTTTACAGTAAGGCTTATTTGTCATGAAAGTAATATTAATAATCTAAAAAATTGAAATTTTCATATTTTCATGTGTATATACACTACCAGCCAGAAGTTTTTGAACAGTAAGATTTTTAATGTTTTTAAAGAAGCCTATTCTGCTCACCAAGCCTTTATTTAAAAGTACAGCAAAAACAGTAACATTCAAATATTTTTACTATTTAAAATAACTGTTTTCTATTTGAATATATTTTAAAATGTAATTTATTCCTGTGATCAAAGCTAAATTTTCAGGATCATTACTCCAGTGTTCAGTGTCACATGATCCTTCAGAAATCATTCTAATATGCAGATTTGCTGTTCAAGAAACACGTTTTATTATTATTATTATCAATATTTTAAACAGTTGAGTACACATTCTTTTTTGTTTTAGGATTCTTTGATGAATAGAAAAATCCAAAGATCATCATTTATCTGAAACAAAAAGCTTTTGTAACATTATATGCTCTACCATTCTATAACAGTATATATATATTTGGTAAAGAAATTGTAATACTAGAATTACTAGAATAGAATTAATACTTTTATTTAGCAAGGATACTTTAAATTAACTAAAATATAAACAAACGATTTATATTTCAGATAAATGCTGTTCTTCTGAACTTTATATTTATTAAAGAAAAAATATGCTCAGCTGTTTTCAACATCATAACAATAAATGTTTTTTGAGCAGCAAATCAGAATATTAGAATCATTTCTAAAGAATCATGTGACAAGTAATGATACTAAAAAATCAGCTTTGAAATCACAGGAATAAATTACATTTTAAAAATATATTCAAATTGAAAACAGATATTTTAAATAGTAAAATCTTTCGAATTTTTACTGTTTTTGCTATATATAATTGCTCAAAATAGTTATATTTTTGTTTAAATATTTATATAACATTTAAAATATGTAAAAATGTACTATATAACAACATATTTTTTTTATAAAAATAGTTTTAAAAAAATGTATCTATCACTGTTAATATAGTTAACTACAGCAAAAAAATTACAACAATTAAACTTTAACCAAATTTTTATATATATATATGCCTGTATTCATATCTCACACACTTTAAGGAATAAGAATTTTTAAAATCTTGTAAAATCACAATTAGACTTATAGCAAGCTTAAGCCTATTTATCAATTCACCTGAAGTCAGCAGCTTTCATAATTAATGTGGCTTTTTATGTTTGTTTGTTTGTTTTACCTCTCATGTGCTCAGAGAGAAAGATGTGCTTGCTCAAGTCAATTAATGCTGCAAGGGTCCTCACGAAATCAATGCAAAACTGCTGCGCTGATTTAATTATTTCCCGTCTCACACATGGGAGAAAGAGAGAGAGAGCAGCGCTTAGGAAGTGAACCAGAAAAAAAACACACTCAGCCTGACCCTGAATTTTTGTCCATTTTAGCAACAACATCTCCTTTATCATTGGATTTTTGCACAACCACAGTTAAATGCTTGATTTCTGTGTTTGGCTACAGAACAAAAGTGTGCTGGAACACTAAAGCCACATGCTTTTGCATAAATTGGGGTTTGAGGCACATAATCAATAATACATAAATTCCAATTGCTAAAGGTCACTTATTGAGCTCATTTCCATAGTAACAGGATTTAAGTACGTCCCCAAAGCTTCGGACCAATTTTAACATGACGATTGTGCAGTATCGATCAGTTACCAGCATGATGCAGTCGATTCAAAACGAATAAAGAAAATAGCTTAATAAATATTGACTCAATTCTCTGGAGTTTGTTGAAGTCAGCACTCTGTCTGCATTAGTGCTCCTATTTTGTTATAATTTTTTTCATCATGAAATCGTTCTGTTGAAGTTTAATTTAAAACTATTACATTTGTAGATGAATTAGACAATATCTGATTCATGACTATTTGATCAGACTGCCAAAAAGGCGTTTTTAACACAACAGTTAATTAAAAATGGTTAAAGGGTATAAATACATAAATACAGTATGAGTATGATAAGTAGATATGGCATGCAATATAATGAGGTCATATAACATGACATGAATGGAACAGATTGGAATTTAAGTTGTTATTAACTAAACATCCCCTCAGTCATCTGCTCTCAAAGCCGTTGGGATGTCAAACTAAGTTTTCACGCATCAAATTTAAATATGCAAATGCACAAATGAGATTTAAAAGCTGTGGTGGAGGGCATCTTAATTACCCATTATCCCGGTGGTAAATAAGAGACGCACAGTCCATGGTCTGTCCAGATGCTGCAGGTGAGATGATGTCATTGCCCAGGTGTTTGCATGCTGTGAAGCCTTCCTGTTGCTAATACTGTGCGGGTGAGGTATTTCAGGTCTTAAAATTTTTTTTTGTGTGCACTTTTTGTGAACAACAGCAGTTTTTTCTCTCTTTTTTCTTCTGGTGGGTTTAGGTTTGTTGTGATGGCTCTGTAATGAGCTCACACTATTCTGTCTGCTCATAATAACTCCCAAAATGTTCGTATCTCTCCACAGTCTCCGGTGGATATCTGCGCAGGCCTTTGAAGTTCTCTCGCACTATTCTGAGTTCACTCATGTGATTCATTTAGCTTCAGTTTTGGGTCCTCTGTTTTCGCCGCACTCCTGAACTGATGCAAATACGAGAGGCGTCGGAGCGCCAATTAACTCCGAAGCTCATTAGGAAACAAAACAGAATGGAGTGGCACCTACAGTAATGGTACGGAGAGTGAACACAGAGGAGCAGATTTGTTTGTCTTTTTAAGTTCTCTGCTCTTTTTTCCCCAAAGTTCCACAGCGTTTATTAAGAGGTGGTTGGAGAAGTATTTCATAATATTTCACAATGAGCTTCTATTATTCTCCTATTAGTCCCATAAAATGATTTATGCTGCAGCTGCTTTGTTAGTTTTATTGCAGACGTTCCTCAGGCGTTTTTTGGTTTCCAAATGAATATTTAACAAAAAACAGCTTTTCACCCCAGTGAATTTAGGTAGATTTTATTTTTCTCCATCTAACACCTAACGTTTGAATATGCAAATGCACAAATGAGATTTAGAGCTTTTAGGACAAGCTTTTCAATCAGTAATAACTTTAATTTCAGTTTTTTAGACAAAACTGTTGTTGGGCTACTTTTTGGAGTTTGACAGCCACTGGACAATGATTTATATATATTTTTTTTTCATTGTTCATGAAGTGTTACTATTCTAGTTTGAATATTATAATATTCATTTTTTAATAAGTTTTTATTTTTAGATTTTCTGTTTTCATTTTAATTTTACTTAAAGTTTTAGTAATGTTGTTGGTTTTTGTACTTCTATTACTTTTTAAAAATATCTCTGCATTGTTTTTATTACTTTTATTTCAATTTTAGTTTTAATTATTGAAGTAGGTTATTAAAGTTTCTTTATTTTAGTTAAAGTTTATGATGACACTTTACAATAAGGTGTCATTTGTTAACATTAGTTAATATATGTGACCCTGCAGTCTGGACCACAAAACCAGTCTTAAGTAGCATGGGTATATAGCCAAAAATACATTGTATGGGTCAAAATTATTGATTTTATGCCAAAAATCTATAGGATATTAAGTGAAGATCATGTTCCATCAAGATATTTTGTAAATTTCCTATCATAAATATATCAAACCGTAATTTTTGATTAGTAATATGCATTAAGAACTTCATTTGGACAACTTTAAAGGTGATTTTCTCAATTTTTTTTTTCATCCTCAGAATCCTGATTTTCAAATAGTTGTAGCCAAATATTGTCCTATCCTAAGAAACCATACATCAACGGAAAGCTTTCAGATGATGTATAAATCTCAATTTCAAAAAACTGACCCTTATGACTGGTTTTGTTGTCCAAGGTCACATATTAACTAACATGAACAAAAAAACGAACAATACATTTATTATACCATTTATTAATCTTTGCTAATGTTAATTAATAAAAATACAGTTGCTCATTGTTCATGTTAGTTCACAGTGCATTAACTAATGTTAACAAACACAACTTGTGATTTTAATATGCATTAGTAAATGCTGAAATTAACATTTGGATTAATAAATGCTGTGGAAGTATTGTTCATTCTAAGTTCATGTTAAGTAATGTAGTTAACTAATAAACCTTATTGTTAAATTGATTTGAATTTTTTTCAAATTTTAGATTTAACTGCAACTGTAATGACTCTGGTTCACATTGTTCTTTTTCATACGTTCTTCAAAAAATCTCCTTTTGTGGCCTGAAAGAGAGGCATTTACTTCTCTGTGGATTAGAAGAGTAATATCGTCGCTGCAGTTTTTGTTTGATTTCATGCATTGTCTCTTGTGTAATGAAAGCAAAAGCTGAAACCATTCAGAGAGCAACAGTAGAAATGAGATTTTTCAGTGTCAGTCTTCGTTTGTTGAAAGCATGCGGCCGTCTGAGTAACTCCATATTTGGATGTTCCTCACACAGTTTCTCTGTGATATTAATGAGATGCTACAACAGAATTAATCACCGTCTTTGTGGCTCTCCACTGTGAAAAGCTCTTCATTAGAATACAGCTCCTTTATGCTGCGGTAATTCAGTGCCTTTCTTTCATAATTCTGCTTGACGATATAATTCAAGCGTTTATCATCCACAGACAGAGAACAATGTCTGTTATATTTTTCTCGGTGGACTCTGTGTTCAACTGAGCACTGCAAAAATTTTACTCCACTCAATAAATTCCACTAAGCTCAGGCTGTCTTGACTGGGGTGAGTCATCCTGAGGTGGCTGAAACAGTGCTGATCTTTATGTACTTCCACAGGATTTAAGGTTACTATATAAGTTTAGTTACAATTTAGTTAGCCTAGTTTGTACTTTAACTTGCTATGCTATGCTGTACTTGGAGATGCACTGATATTACAAATCTTGCTGATATAACAAGCCAATACCAATAATTAGTTTCATTCATCTAAATACTAAACTAAAACCAGTTTTTATAAATGCTACGGGTGAATTTATGCATCACATTATAAATGCACACCAAATGTTAGGGTTAGGAAGATTTTTCTTTTGAAAGAATGTAATGCTTTTGTTCAGCAAGGATGCATTAAATTGATCAAAAGTGACAGTTAAGACATTTAGAATGTTAAAAAAGAGATATTTTAAATATTTTCTATTAAATATGTACTGGTTTATAAAATAATAAATAATAAGCAGGACTAATGTTTTCAACATTGATGATAATAAAACTGGAGAAAATACTGCTAAAAATTCAGCTTTGTCATCACAGAAACAAAATTACATTTTAAAATGTATTCAAATAGCAAACAGTTCTTTTAGATCATAATATTCTTTCACAAAGTTACAGTTAAATTAATACAGATGTGGTGAGCCATAGGATACGTCTTTAGAAAATGTAAACGTTTAAAAAATATTTAATCAAACAATTATTGGTGTATTTAAAGGTGAACTAGTCAGGAGCGTTAGATGACAGCAAAGTAATCGGATTGTTTAAATATCCATTACAACCAATCTTGTGCATCCCTGACTATATTATACTGTTTTACCACTATATACTATACTACTTACTACTATACTATACTACTTGTTTTTCTGAACTGTTCTTCTACTTTGAAATAAAAATTTGTTGATTCAACTTAAAATTATTTGTTACCCTGCTGTTTTAAAATGTTAAGTTCAGTCAACTCAGATAAGTTTAGTCAACTTGAAATGTTAAGTTGTACTAAGTGACAACTTAGCTATTTGAGTTCACTTCACACATTTGGTTTGTGAAACATAAAAGCTGTGTAAGTTACCCAGCTATCTTCAAATTTTTTTAGTTGAATCAACTCAAATATCTATGTTGTCACTTAGTACATCTTAACATTTTAAGTTGAATACATTTTTTTTTTTTTTAAACTGACTGGACCTAAAATTTTTAGGCAGCTGGGTAACAAATTATTTTAAGTTGAATTAACAAATTGTTTTACAGTGTAGTGCTATACTACTGAGCATGTAGTTAGAAAATAATGTCACTTCTGTTAGTTTCTTTTAATTCCACCACCAGATATTAGTGTGCAGAGAAAGTGAGAAAGAATCAAGCTGGCCTCAGTGGGGCTCAGTATGAATCCGGTAAACCCATGATCTGTGGCCAGTGGTGTTGGCAGTGTAAATGGTCGGCTCTCAAGGCCTCTGTGAGCCCAGACATGGCACATTGACTCAAAGGGGACTGGAGGGATCAACAGAACATGTTTCTGACGATTGTACAAACGTGTTCCACAGCCTGAGCCTCAGAAGTCACATATGTTCACAGACATACCGGCCAGCACCCCTCACATGTGCCAGCTTTTGGTGCCATGCTTCTGGACCATCCGAGGTGGGTACTGTTTGTAATGGGTATGAAACTGCAGCAGATGAAAGCAGATTGTTTTGTGTATCTTGTGGGCACTGGCTGGAAACGCAGATGTCCTGGAAAAATAATAATTGGATTGTAAACAGGCTTCTCATTACTAACATTCTGATTTGATCAAGCTTGATAGCTGGAACGGACAATGACTCTGATGGGACGTTTGCTTGAAAATGCTGATTTTCTAAAGCAAGACATGAAGCTCATTAGGGAAGTGTTTTGGGAATAAATATGTCCATTAGACTTAAGGAAGTTTTGACTGTACTAATAATGCATCCTTTTAAAAAGGAAAAAGAAATATTAACAATATTGATATTTGTTTTAGTATTTGATCAACCACAAAGCATTAGCTCCTGCTGCACTTTTAAAAACCTTTAACATTCATGAAACCTTTTTACTGCACAAAAGGTTTTTTTAAGAACCGTTCACTCAAATGTTCTTTGGGAACCAAAATGGTGGTTCTATGCCATCACAGCTGAACCCTTGGAACCTTTAGTTCGAAGCATGAGGGTTTGGACAGCCAGAGCACTGCAGTGCTCTCAGAGATGGCCAATGATGAGAAGTTTATTAAACACATCACACAGGCTGTTAATAACAAATGGGAGACACACTCTGAGGCCGTATGGGAGCTAGAAACAACTATTCCACTGGTGTGTGTGTGGGTGAGAAAGAGAGAGGGCATTCTTTACACACAGCTTGAGGTGTTTCCCATCTGCCACATGGTAATTCCGACAGCTTTCACAGTAACAGAGATGGATGAACTGATTACATTTACAGTTTTCTATCACAACTGCCCGTTCTTCCTGTTCTCCTGTTTCTAGATATCCAGCATCATTCTTTCCTCATCTGATGCTTTCTCTCACCCCATATTTTGTCTAGGCTCAAAACATATTTGACAGAAAAACATACAGTGCACTGATAAATGTTTCTTGAGCACCAAATCAGCATGTTGGAATGATATCTGAAGGATTGTGTGACACTCACTGAAGACTGGAGTAATGACTGCTGAAAAGTCAGCTTTGCATCACAGGAAAAAAAATACATGTTAGAATATTAAAAGAGAATACTGTACTGTCATTTACTATAAATTTTACTGTAAACCAACCCAAAACTGGTAGTATATACAGTAAAAAATGATTTAACATGTAATTTAACTTCATGATAGTGTGGTGAAAAATGTATACAATTATATCTAAGAAGAAGATGTGTATGTTTTTTACAATAAACTATGCTGTTTTATGTACATATACAGCGACCATTTTTGGTTACCGTTGTAGTTACTGTATAATACAGTGATGTTTCAGGCGTTTTTAACAGTATTTTATTTTGAAAGTATATGCATTGTCTGCATTTTAAGATTGTCCAATACACTATTATTTCATTAGGTGTTTAAGCGCATGGTGCTAAAAACCTATTGTAATTGTTAGAGTGGCCAAGGATCAGCAGTCTCCACGTAAAACTGATCGGGCAGACCAAACCGTAAGTCATAGAGACTTGAAATTTGGAGGGATTGTAGTACTTACACCGTCTACAAAGTCATCAAGGCTCGCTCAGCGATCAAAGGTACGAAATCACTCATAACTCCAGTGTCTTAAATCATTGGAATCCTTGGCTCACGCTGGACAAAATGCATGCCCTGATGGAATTTTCGGGTATTTTGCTTTTTTGAAAAACAACTTTTGCGAACTAGCCCTAGGTTTTTCGCCCGATCTGAAACAAACCAATGTAGGAAGAGTGGAGAGTGAATATAAACTTTTGACTCTTTGTCTCAAAGGGACGCCAAAGCTACTTTGCCAAACTCACACCGCATATGTAAGAGCTGAATCTGAGGTCACACGAAAAAAAAGTCGCGTGACCTGGCCACTGACATGAAAATCAGTACGCACAATCTTGGTCCAAAGTGCTGCAGGTGTCTCTAAGGACATTTGCGTGTCTCAAAAAAAAAAACATGGCTGCCATGGGCCAATGAACTTTGAGCACCTGTTAGACAAGCTTAACGGAGGCCGATCGGAATGAAGCTCTGTAGGCCTGTTTGACTCACGGCGCTGGAAAAATCAGCCACGGGGGTGGGCGATATCACATTTTTTGAGGGAGTAAACAATTGTATATTGCACTGTTTTTTACACATACGCACAATATTGGTATAATGCAATAGACCTCCTTAATCCGAACAACTTTGCCTCTAGAACCACTGCTCTCGAAATGCTCAATCTAGAAAAAAAAAAATACTGCAGCACAATTCTCTGGACTCTCTAGGTCATTGGTTATCAAAAAAAAATTACATTTAGAAAAGGGGCCTGTCCACATATTGACAAAAGCCTATAAATCCTAAACGAAAACTCGAAAACATGAAACTTTGTAAGCACATGCGTCTAAACAAGCATGCAAAGTTTTAGGGAGATCGGGTCACAGCAGGGGCTATAACAGTCATAAATGTTATAAAACATATCTCTATGGTAAACTACCAGGATTTGCTAAAAATGCTTTTTAATCATTGATTTAGGTGGTTACGGGCTTGCTAAATATGTTATGTCTTAAATGCCTTAAGTGCTTGAATCCTTTTAATTGCTGCTTGCAGCTGTATTTTTTATATTTTGCTCTAAAAGTAGCAGCTTGCAGCAAGAAGGAAACTCTATCGCCCCCTTGAGTACTGAGGTTTGCTGCTGCCACAGTAACGCAAGAAAGCACGTTAGCTATGTAACTGACACGACACACTTGCACAGAATATGTTTCTGCCATTAGTTTACTCTGTGGTCTCTCTTTCTGCTCCATAGAGGGGATCCAGTTTATAAATGGAGGAAATACTTTTGTGTGTCTAACACTTCTCTCCTTTTCCCTTTCTCACTGTCAGTTTCTTATTATGATTCCAATATAATTCTTCACTATTCATGCATAGCTTGACCACCCGTAATTCCTTTATCGATTCATTCATTTACTCATTCGTATTTGTGAATTGAAACCCATCATGTTGGAAAAACTCATCTTACGTTCAGGATAGAGAGTGTTTGTCCACATTGAGTTTCACATTTTTTAAACTCAATATTCCATTACCGTTGTGGCTCATAATATCCTGCTTTGATTGGTTTCAATTGTCTATTTGTGAGTAAAGTGATTGCAGTTTACCGCATCTCAGACCGGAGACCACCTCTGATCTGTTCAGGAGCCAGATCAATTTCCATATCCATCAAAACCGGTTCCCTTTTGGATTACCTGCCAGTGCCGTCGTCGTGGCTGATCTATACGTGCCTCGGTGGCGGGCAGAGGCAGATTACGCTCAGGTTTGAGACTCCTAACTCACACAGACGTTGGAGTCTTTCCGCCCACCTGACAGACGTGGAATGCCCAGGGCTCTGAATGATGATCACAGTTAACATGACAAGCTGTGACTATCAATCGCTGCGGCCTGATTAAAATACTACGTGACGAATCGTATTTACCGGCCAGAGGTGCTTTTCATAGGAAGCGACGCCTGGTTCCACACGTGGGTGTGAAACTGAGGTCAGCGGCGCTCTGTCGCATTCCTCATAGATCTCCCGAGAGCGCGCTGTCATTCTGCGGTGAACGCAGGCTCGCGTTATGAAAGAATAGTAGTGGAAAACCTCCTTGCTGGCAAGCCGTGATTTGTCTTTGATAAAGAGAGAGGAATTGAGAAAAAAATTAAGAGTGAAAATCGTCCACTAGTGCATCTGCACTTGAGTTACAATGCATTTCAGCGGCTTGGTGGTAGAACATAAATCTGAGTGCAGTCGGAGTCATAAACTGGCAGAATATGAAACCCCAGCGTAGTGCATGATGGGATAGTTTACTGGGTGCTGTAAAAGTGCCTCAGATCACCAAATATCCCAATTATTATTTCTTAAATACTTGGTTAGTCTGTTTTTTCTTCCGTAACCCAGAATTCCACTCTTATTTCTGGAAAAAAAAACAAACAAAAAAAAAACACAATGCTGGCAAGAAGTCCTGATATATGGGTTGAGTTCAAAATTTTACATCCCCCTTTCAGAAACTGCAAAATGTTAATTATTTAACCAAAATAAGAGGGATCATACAAAATGCATGTTAATGTTTTAGTACTGATCGGAATAAGATATTTCACATGAAAGAAGTTTACATATAGTCCGCAAGAGAAAATAATAGTTGAATTTATAAAAAATGACCCCGTTCAAAAGTTTACATCCCCTTGATTTCTAATACTGTGTTGTTACCTGAATGATCCACTGCTGTTTTTTTTTTTAGTGATAGTTCTTCATGAGTCCTGAACAGTTAAACTGCCTACTGTTCTTCAGAAAAATCCTTCAAATCCCACAAATTCTTTGGTTTTTCCAGCATTTTTGTGTATTTGAACCCTTTCCAACAATGACTGTATGATTTTGAGATCCATCTTTTTACAATGAGGACAACTGAGGGACTCATATGCAACTATTACCAAAGGTTCAAATGCTCACTAATGCTCCAGAAAGAAACACAATGCATTAGGAGCTAGGGGGTGAAAACTTTTGAACAGAATGAAGATGTGTCCATTTTTCTTATTTTGCCTAAAAATCATGTTTCATTTAGTACTGCCCTTCAGAAGCTACAGAAGATAGCTACATGTTTCCTAGAAGGCAAAATGAATTAAATTTACCCTGATCTTTGAATTCAAAAAGTTTTCAATCCCCGGCTCCTAATGCAAGGTTTTTTCTTTTTAAACTTTTGAACAGGACCATTTTTATAAATTAATTTATAAAATAATTTTGTTTGTGGACCATATGTAGATATCTTTTATGTGAAATATCTTATTCAGGTCAGTACTAAATGAACAATAACATGCAGTTTGTATGATCCCTCTTATTTTGGTAGAATAGTTAACATTTTGCAAATTCTGAAAAAGGGGGAGTAAACTTTTGACCTCAACTGTACGAAATAATAATAATGATAATAAAAAAAAAAAAACATTTTTTCAGTTCATTGAACCTAGACAAAATACTGAAAAAAGTTTGCATGTGTTTTTTGTTTTGAGTATTGTATTGAATGCATGAGGTTTTTATGCCTCATATAATATGATATGGATCTCAGACTCAAGGAGGGAAAAGTTTCGATAACTTGCAATGTAACTCAGTGAGATTTTTACGCTGAAAAGAAGTTTAGAAAATTTTCATTAAAACATGTGGATATAAACAAAAATAAAATAAAATAAAAAAATATCAGTTGTCACTATCAGAAATCTTCAAATAATATGTCTCGCAATAATATGGAAATTTTTTTTTTCTAAAAATGATGTATGGATAATCAAGTAAACCCAAGCTGCTTCACTCCAGTAAGTGTTCATCGTGAAATAGTACTAACAATATAAAAGTTATTCTTACATTTACTTTTTTAAATTCAGTAATGATTTCAAAGCAGGAAGATGTGTACCAAGACCTGAAAGCAGACATTTTTAGAAATATACTAAAAGTCTTTTTAGCTGCTAAAAAACTGAACTGTCAATTAGATGATCAGAAGTTTAAGAAGTTAGAAGTTTTTATCACTAATTTTAAGGCCTTAGAGGTTTGTGAATCAAATATGATACAGTAGGCTTTTTAGGTTTAACCTTGGTCAGTCAGCAGCATAACCAGAAATTTTGGCTGAAAATCACATGCTTGTCAAGCCTGGTTTATGCTAAATAAACCAGCATGAGATTTCAGCACAGATTTCCTTAGTGTTTCGCCTGCAATGCAGCATTCCTGTAAAGGATTTTGTTTCGTCACATCTTAATTGCGGAAAAGACATCCAGCTTTGACAGTCTATGGCTCACTGCACATCTCTGCCCCGTTCCCGCGTTTAATATGACCCAGGCTCGAGAGTATGTGGATATTGAATTATTGAGAGTGGATAGCTTGACCTTTGCTAGTGATATGAATCAAACATTAGCGAGAGATCCAGCTGAAGAAATTTACAGAGGCCACATCTAATAAACGGAGGCCAGCAGGGTGAAGAGAAGTGCTGAGGCCGGAAAATCCAGAGATCCATTACCCAATAATTCATCTGGAGGAAAGGCAGCCTGGGTAACCGCAGATGCAGTCGATCCCGGGGTGGAGCAGCAGCAGGAATGGGCGGGAAGAGTCCTGTGGGAGTCCTGTGGCTTGCTGTGATGTGCTCTGGTAGAGTGCTGTCATGATTTGTTGTGTTAAAACAGTCTCCACTGCATTAAGTACTGTATGCAGCACCGTGTTTTGATTTAGCTCTGATAGCAAAGCTTTAAAGTCTTATGTTTCCTATACTGTTGTGTATAGAGAGCAGGGCTGGGCAGAAAAATAAGAATTTACCCACCGTTCAGTTCATGAGATGAGGGATTGAATTGATGGCGGAATTTAAATTTCTGACAAAATGGACACTACTGTTCAAAAGTTGTTGGGGTTTTTTTTGTTGTTGTTTTTGGAAAAAAGATTCTTCTGCTCACCAAGGCTATATTTATTTGATCAAAAATACAGTATAACAGTGATATTGTGAAATATTAATGCAATGTAAAATAACTTTTTTATTTTAATGTTATTGTAATTTATTTCTGTGATGGCAAAGCTACATTTTCAACAGCCATTATTTCAGTTTTTAGTGTCACATGACCTTTCAGAAATCATTCTAATATGCTGATTTGCTGCTCAAGAAAAAAATTATTTCCTATCAGTGTTGAAAACAGTTGTGCTGCTTATTGGTTTTGTGGAAATTGATACATTTTCCAAAAAAAAAAGTCTTTCAAACATTGATTTTATTTAATTTGTCTAATATAATTTTAGACATTTTTAGGCATTTTTCTCCATATAATGGACTGTTATGGTGCCCTGAGTTTGAACTTCCAAAATGCAGTTTAAATGCGGCTTCAAACGATCCCAAATGCAGTTGTAAACGATCCCAGCTGAGGAAGAAGGGTCTTATCTAGTGAAACAATCGTTATCTTCATAAAAATAATACAATTTATATACTTTTTAATGTCAAACGCTCGTCTTGTCTTGCTCTTCCCAACCTCTGTTTTTTCCCAGGTCATGATAGTTAGGGTATGTCGAAAAACTCCCATCTCATGTTCTCCCTCAACTTCAAAATCGTCCTATAACACTGTTTTATCTTTTTTGTTAAGGGTGTTTGATCTTTGCATGTTTACTTTGCAAAGACTGGGTTGGAACTTCTGCAGCGATGTAGGATGATTTTTTTAATGATTTTTTTAAGTTGAGGAAGAAAATGAGTTTTTTTGACATACCCTAACTGTCTTGAGGCAGAATACACAGAGTTCAGGCAGAGCAAGACGAGACAAGCATTTGAGATTAAAAAGTATTTAAATTTTATTTATTTATTTATTTTTTTATGAAAATAACCGATCGTTTCACTAGATAAGACTCTTCGTCCTCGGCTGTGATCGTTTACAACCACATTTGGGATAGTTTGAAGCCGCATTTAAAATGCATTTTGAAAGTTCAAACTCGGGGCAGCATATCAGTCCATTATATGGAGAAAAATCCTGAAACGTTTTCCTCAAAAAACACAATTTCTTTACAACTGAAGAAAGAAAGACATGAACATCTAGGATGACAAGGGGGTGAGTAAATTATCTGTGAACTGTTGTTCTGGTGTAACCGGGAGTGAAGGACGAGAGGCGAGCAGATCCACATGCGAGCCTTTATTAATGGGACGAGACAGATACATGGTCGGACAGGCAGGGTCAAATCAACAGTAAACAGGAGTGTCATAGGCGAGACGAGAGAATAGTCCTTAAAGGCGAGCGATAATCCAAAGGCAGGCGGCTAGACAGTCCAAACGAGATAACCAGGCGGAAAAAACAAATCACAGGGAACTAGGAACTCGGAACTTGGAACTAGAAACTAGGAAGCGATAACAAAAAACACAACAATATAACAATCCGTGAAGTGCACTGGGAAGGACCGGGGCTTTTACAGAACGCCTGATTGGTCACGGGGGCTGACGCAATCAGTGCGGTGGAGGATGGGAGATGCAGTCCGGAGTGTGGTGCAACAGTCAGAGTGTGTAGGTGAGGTGAGAGTGACATCTGGTGGTGAGCGGACAACGGGACACCGACCAGATTCGTGACATAGCCCCCCCCCAAGGAGCGGCTTCCAGCCGCTCGAAGGGAACAACAGTCCAGGGGAGCGGTGGGGTGGGAGCGAGACAGGGCGAGGGCTGGAGGACCAGGTCCATGTGGGAAGCCCAGAGATTGAGGCAGGACCGACAGAGCAGGTACCCTCCAGGGCGGGGCCGGAGGCGGAGCAAGAGCCCTCCAGGGCGGAGGTGGAGCAGGAGTCTTCCTGGGTGGAGCTGGAGGTGGGGCAGGAGGTGCAGGAGCCCTCCGGGGCAGGAGCCCTCCAGGGTGGAGCAGGGGGCGCAGGAGCCCTCCGAGGCGGAACAGGAGGCGGGGCGGACCTCCAGGGCGGTACAGGAATCTGCGTCACGGTCTGGGACCTGGGGAAAGCAGGGACAGAGGAAGCAGACAGAATAGGGGGAGAAGGCGCAGCAGGAGGCGGAGAAGCCCTCCGGGGCGGAACAGGAGGCGGAGCAGCCCTCTGGGGCGGAGCAGCCCTCCGGGGCGGAGCAGGAGGCGCAGCAGCCCTCCAGGGGCGGAACAGGAACCTGCGTCATGGACTGGGACCTGGGGAGAGCAGGGACAGAGGAGGCAGAGAGAACAGGGAGAGAAGCAGAGAGACCACAGGATAACGCCGCCTCCCTCGGAGGATCCACAGCCGAAGCTGACACCTCAGGAGGCATTGGCGAGGCTTCTCTGACAGGGAAGGCCTCTGGAGCTGGCTCGTGGCCAGACGGGGCCTCTGGAGCAGACTTGCGACCAGACGGGACCTCTGGAGATGACTCGAGACCAGGCGGGAGCTCTGGAGCAGGAAACCGCGTTATGGCCTGGGACCTAGGAACAGCAGAGACAGAGGAGGCAGACAGAATAAGGGGAGAAGCAGAGAGGTTGTAGAGGGATGCCGCCTCCGTGGGAGGATCTACAGCCAAGGCTGACACCTCAGGAGGCATTGGCATGGCTTCTCCAAGTGAGGGGAGCTCTGGAGCAGATTTGAGATCAGGGGCTGGAGCGAACTGGTGGGCGAAGCATGATCTCAGGGAGCTGACTGGTGAGCAGTGGCTGGGAGCGGCGATGTGGACGAACGCGGAAAGCAGGAGGTACAGTGTGCGGCCACGCGCAAAGGCAACTGCATTAAAGGGAAGAGCAGCGGCAGGTGGCGGGACCTCTTTAATGATGTGGTTTGAGAAAGTGTTGATGCCACTGGGATGTTTGCTGCACTC
>VONZ01001129.1:155000-213377 GCA_012976165.1 Labeo catla | reverse complement strand
CAGCAAAACATTAATGCTATAACAGTAACTGCATAATTTATTCATGCTGCAATGCATGCTGGGAACTCACAAAGCACTAACATTGCAACAATATGAAACTCTTTGTTCAGACAACTGTGTTTGACTAGTTGGGACAACATTTGGGGCAATTTTGTTGGTCTGACAAGGGATTTTATGTCACAGTGTGATCGGAACAGTGTAATTAAACGCAATCCAGCCGTCGCATCTGCGTTCGCAGGTCGACGTCACGAAAAAAACCCCGCCTCCTCTCTCAGAAGACACAAGGAGGAAAGTACCCTAAAGTTGCAGAACCACTCATTCTCTGTTAGGAATGTGCATTTGCCCACCACAGCTGACAAAAGAAAACCCGCCACTTAAGGTCAACTTTGCAGACTTATTAATGGCCATCCTCTGCAGACTTATTTAAATATTGCGTGGAGAAGACTGATCTGATATCCAGATAGAGAAGTCAATTGATGTTGCCAAGTGTAAACGCGCCGTGTCCTGATTGACTGACGATCCGATCGTGGGCTGGCTTTTAATAAATTCAGACAATACTTATCCAGAGGGGGATGTCCTTCTGGATTATGGAGTAGAACTCTAAAATTGGCAGACATACCTGTGAGCAAGTCATTAAATATTTTAAAGCTGTGGAGAATGAAAGTATCATTATAAGTGGTTTTTGAAGGTGCTGTGTCTAGAGGGTGTTTGTTCACACTGCACATAAATCTGATCTGTTTTTCGCATCTGAAAACAGATCTCTTTGTTTGGACAATCAATATCATGTGTATCTACATCCGTTGCCACAGTAATAATTAGAAAGCCAGTAAATTAAAATACCAAGAGTTTCAGACTTTCCAAAAATCCTGTTTGTAAAAATCAAGGAGCAAAGCCAAAGCAGTTAGAATCTGACATAGATGGCATTACAGTTGAAGATGCTGGATTGTTTTTATATGAAACAAAGGTGTTCATGTGGAAGGTATTTTTGAAGGCAGTAGGTGGATGTGAGCGCAGGGTTTCCACAGGTGCAGCATCAAGCAGTGTTAGCAGATTTGAGCTTTTTATGGAATATTTTGGTTTGCTTTATGTAGTAGCCAAGGAAAAAAAAATATTGTGCCACAATTAAAATGGTGTTCTCAACAAAACTGCTATTCCAAGTGCTTGTGAGGGATGTGGGATTTGTGCTGAAGGAATCTGTGTGAATACAGACATGGGCTCCCTGCAGATGTGTGACAAATGTCTTTGTTTGAAATCTTCTGTCATGACAAGAAATGATAGCATTAAAACCTCTCTCCCTCTCACACTTTCAGAGCAGACAATGCCAGTCGAGCCTGAAGATGCTGGTGCTGAGAAAAACGCAGATGCACCTGATCAGCTACATCCCAGCACTGAGGTAATGTCTGAAGTAAAAGTTTAATTAAAAAACCATTAGAAGGTTTTAATATCTGAGAACTTTCTCCTATTCCATTTTAATATGCAGAGGATATTTGTGGGTTGACTTCCTAAAGTCTGGCTTTTTTGAGTGGCTTATGTCAATTGTTGGCTTAACTAATAAGTTCAGTGGCAAACAAAGGGGAGATGGGAGTGTTTTAGAAAATCTGTTTTGGAAACACTTATTTTATTTTAATATAGTTGGTATATTTTGATGCTTCACATTAAACTCTTTTCATTCTGCTGCCTGTCTTTTCCCCTCATCCCAGTCTTTTTTGTAGTTTTACTGAGTGCATCTCTTTGGATTTTTCTCCTTCTTTCCCATGTAGGAACAGGTAATTGTGATGGCAGAGACTGTAAAAGCTCCATCATCAATACCTATAAGAAACTGTAAGTCCTGTCTCTTGTGTATGTGTTAATGTATGTATCTATTCTGTTTTTTTTTTTTTGTTTTGTTTTTTTTGTTGTTGTTTTTAATGTAGCTGTTTGATGTCATTTTGTTATTCTGTTTTTTTGTTCTTTGTTATATATGCATATTTATGTGTTCTATTTCATGTGTTCTAAAACATTTAATCAAACACATCTTAAATTTTTTTTACAAAAATTTGAAGCAGTACAACTGTTCTTAACATTGATAATCAGAGATGCTTATTCAACAGCAAATCAGATCATGTGACACTGAAGACTAAAATAATGATGCTGAAAATTCAGATTTGACTTACAGGAATAATTTCTATTTTAAAGAATATTAAAAAAAGTTACTTTAAATTGTAATTATAATTCACAGTATTACTGTTTCTGATTTTTTTTTTCTCAAAAAGAGACATTAAAACAAAAAAATCTTAATAACCCCAAAAAGAAAAACAGAGTAATGTGTGTTTGTGTGTGTGTAATATTATTCTTTTTTTTCATGTAGATAGTTGTTAGCAGTGTTAGGAAATGTTACTTTTAAAAGTAATGCATTACAATATTGTGTTACTCCCTAAAAAAGTAACTAATTATGTTACTTAGTAACTTTTTATTGAAAATAATTTATTATGTTACTTTTGCATTACGTTTTAAATCTAGGCAGGGCTTGCTTGCTTGTTTTTATTATAAAAAGTTCTATTTTTGGCAAATGTAAAAGCCTTTTCACACCAAAAGCCCAAGACTGAAGAAAAGTAAATCTGTACAGTAGAACACAAAAGTAGAAACGTCAGTAAAAAAGAAGATGAACCAATGTTAGTTTATCTTGAGTAATTTTTTGCTTATTAGCGTGTTTTGATTTGGATCATCGAAGGTCAGCAGCAAAGACACTGGTTGACAAAATGGGATTAAATACATAAAGGATATTTGTTTTAAATAAAATTTAAATCATTACAGGTTTGCATCATATTCTAAATGGCATTTCACTGTTTTTATTCATTTTGAGATTTTGTTTTTTTTAGATATATATATATTTTTTGCGAGTGAGATGAATTAATGCATGTTCACATATATTCAAGAACTAAAGTAACATCTTACTCCTGATTTCTGGGGAACATGGGGACAGGAGAGCTTTTAATCAATAAATAGGAAAAAAAAAAAAACATTTTCTTGTGAATTAAAAGTAATGCATGACTAGTTACTTGAAAAAAGTAATCTGATTACTTAACTCATGTTACTTGTAATGGGTTACCCCCAACACTGGTTGTTAGTGTTCCTTATGTTGTTCTACTATTCTGTTTTCATACAGTTGTGTTGCTAGTCCATCTTTTATATAGTTATTATTCTGCCTGCATTTTTTCAAAATAGCATGATGTAATATTATTCATGCATTTCTTTATACAGTGTTTCATATAGTTGTGTCGTTCTGTGTTACTGGTCTGTAGTTGTGTTGTTTTAATAGCTCTGTGTGTGTTGTCTGCCAATCAGGTTCAGGCTGTAAGCTGGAAGTGGGAGTGTCGTCATGTCTGCTGACCCCCTCTGCCTCACCAGGAGCAGCTGAAGAACGAGGGATGAATGAAGGAATGTGAGTACCACACAAACAACACAGCAGACTGAGATAGAGAGAGAGGGTAGAGCAGAGAGAAAAGGCTTTGTTTGGGTAAAAAAAAAGAAGAAAAGTCTCTGTAAAACACCTGCTGACCTTCTAAGAGGAATTGCCAGAAGTGAGTCATAATGAAAAAAAATTAAAACTGAACATTGAGAGTTGTCTTTGAGTCATAATGTTAAATTTGCTTTTGTGCATCTCCAGTGCATTTTTTATGTGAATAACTATTTATTCATTTTTTTCTGTTTGGTCTCAGAGGTGGCTTTGTGAAGTCGGAGACGAGTGGCATGAGCCCAGTGGACTGGACTGTAGCAGACGTGGCCAGCTACTTCACCGCGGCCGGATTTCCAGAGCAGGCGCTCGCTTTCAGGACACAGGTGCGCTGAACTGAACTGCATGATCCTTGAAAAGTTCAGACATTACTTTACTAGACTTAAAGGAGAGGTTCGTTTCCAGAACAAAAATTTACAGATAATGTACTCACCCCCTTGTCATCTAAGATGTTTATGTCTTTCTTGAGTCGTAAAGAAATTATGTTTTTTTCAGGAAAACATTTCAGGATTTCTCTCCATGTAGTGGACTTCGATGTTGGCTGCGAGTTTGAATTTCCAAAATGTAGTTTAAATGCAGCTTCAAAGAGCTCTAAACGATCCCAGCCGAGGAAGAAGGTCTAGCTCTGCATAAACTCAGAGCTAGGGTACGTCAAAAAACTCCCATCTCATTTTCTTCTCCAACTTCAAAATTGTCCTACATCACTGCAGAAGTACCGAGCCAGTGTTTACAAAGTGAACATGCAAAGAAGATCAAACATCAACGTAGGATGATTTTGAAGTTGGAGGAGAAAATTGGAGGAGTTCTTCGACATCCCCTAACTTCAACCACAATACACAAAGTACACAAAGAGCTAGACAAGACGAGCATTTGAGGTTAAAAAGTATATAAATTGTATTTTTTGTTTATTTTATTATTATTATTATTATTTTTTTAGAAAATAACTGATCGTTTTGCTAGATAAGACCTTCTTCCTTAGCTGGAATTATTTAGAGCCCTTTGAAACTCAATTGTTCTGGAAGTGAACTTCTCCTATAAGACAGAAGCTATGCTATAGGTAGAAGGTATAACTGAATATTTGTTCCTGACAGGAAATTGACGGAAAGTCCCTCCTTCTGATGCAGAGGAATGATGTGTTGACAGGCCTGTCAATCAGACTCGGTCCCGCCCTGAAGATCTACGAAAGACACGTGAAGGTTCTGCAGAGGACCCATTTCCAAGATGACGAAGCTTTCTGCTGATACACACACTCACTTATATATTAGCTATTGTACATGACCAAGTTACTATATGTACGCATGTACATATACCAAACGATATTTACTCGTACCAGAACGTGACTGTTCAGGACATCCTGAACGCAACAGTTCTTGTTTTCCTCAAACGCATATGTATATATTTTTTCAATCAGTAATCCTACAGCTATTGGAAAGAACTTTGGGGAAAAAAACAAAACAAAACAAAAACATGAGTAAAGTGAACCGAACTAAGCAGAAGCATGGACGAAGAAGACTGAAAGAAGTTTCTTTTTTAAGAAGCGTCAACCATTTTCTGGAAAGACTGCACAGTTCTGTGCAGTTAATGCTGCTCTGATGGATACCACTGTTTGGATTGTGACATTTGACCCTGAATTCATTTCATCAAGTGGATTTTTTTTCTGTAGTACTTATTCAGTCCAGTAGAGGGCAGAACATCTTTTTTTTTTTTTGGACCTCACTGGTTTTAAGATTGCCTCTGAAACCAAGCAAAAGCTGGAGGGTTTCCACCGCGCACAGAACTTTTTGTTAAAAAAAAAAAACAAAAAAGCTGTCTGGTTACAGTTTGAAAGAAGTACATTTGGATTGGATATTTGTTCTTTACACTTTTGCAATGACACTGAAACCCTTGTCTTCCCTTGCTGATGGACTGATTTTTTTTCCCTGACATTTTGAAATTATCTTGAACATCAAATGTTCCTTCCAGTTTTCTTGTGTTTTGCCGCGTTATGTTAGACAAAGAAAAAAACTGTATGTTTATGCAGATCTTCTGTGCACAATCAAGTGGGCACATCTCACTGAGGATCTCCCTTTAAAGTAACTTTGACTCCTTTAATCTCGGATTTGCCAGCCTTGACTTTCTGGCCCCACATGTGGAAAATCGCCATTGATAACTGAGCGCAACTTTTGTACATATGAATCCGTTTTTTAAGGTGAAGTCCAAGTTGCGAAGCAATGACGATATTCTTTCACCAGCAGTTGAAGAATGTGTCTGAATGTCCTCAAATGCACAGAGAGCCCCGAAGCCATGCAGCTCTTGAACTTTACAGTTTGTAAAATATATATATATATTAGCCCATAAGATGAATATTGTTGGAACTGAGAAAACAATTTGTGTAAAACAATCAAAAAATAATGGAAGGGTCCATTTAACAAATGACAGGAACTGACTTGTGACAGAAGAGATGTGGAAATGTTAACCTGCCCTTTAGCTCCGATGTTTTTTGCATTGTTAAACTGATCGCACATACCGATGGATCGATCCATCACGCTTGTAAATGGGACTGTTACTGATTCTGTTACGAAAGGCAGGTGTGAAGAAACTCTGAATGAGTTGAAATTGCTCAGTGCAATAGGTCAGTCTCATTTCAGATTATAGGAACCTTTGTTTTGCCTGACAATTGTAGCACCTCGAATTCCTCAAACTGATTTATTTATTTGTATGTTTGTTTATAAAACATTATCTTCATTTTTATAACGTTAACGACTACCTGTCTAAAATACGCAGAGGTTCTTGATTGATTTACAGTCGAAAGTTGTCTGAAGACTACTTGTAACAAAAAGCTGGAGCTCACTGCAATGTCGATAATGCAATTTCTTTGTTTATGCCTTTCATGATGAACCTCTTTTCTACTCTGACTTATTAATGAAGTAGAATATCAACAAACCCCTAAAATTAGTTTTCTGTGTTCTCAGCAAGCCCTTGTAATAAATACATCAGCAGACTGCAAGAAAACAAGTATCACAAAGCAAAAGAAAAAAAAAAACTAATTTAAGAATATTGTTAGAGATATAATGTTTAAGGGTTTGCCAGCAGAGGGTGACATGGATACTGAAATGTTTGGTTTGGGATCCAATTGTAAATGCCATCAGGGTATATGTTTACCTACAGCCATAAAGGTTACAACATTAGACCAGCATCCACCTCGATGAATGTAGATGCTGGGAGTGACTCGAAAAGAGTTTGAGAAGAATAAGGCATTGTCCAGTCATTGTGTGAGTTCTTGAATGTCCAAGTGTTTCTTCAGTTGTGCTGTTTCAAGTTCATTTCGAGAACAGCAATGGTTTCTGTATGTCTTTTCGCCGTTTCTGTTGTTTTGTAATGACAAAACGAAAAGCTTTTTGATTACTTCCATTAAAAGGGACATTCCAGATGACTACATCCATGAACGTTTATGAATCTTTACACTGTTTGTGAATGTATGTTAGAAGAAGGACAGGAATGTCTGGAATGCGCTGGGTGGGAAACGCAATGCCCGGGTGGGAAAGAGGGCAAACCCTTTCGAAAACAAAGGAAAACTCTGAAAAACATTCATAGTTACTCAGTGTTTGTGTACATATCCGTGCAACTTGGGTTATTGTGACAGAAACTTATTTATATGTGAGGGGATGGGTTTCAGACGTCCAGGGTTTAGCGCAGGCTGCTACACAAACATAGGCATGGAGCCTGCGGTCAGGAACAGCGTCACACTTTGTACAGCACTGCAATGAACTAAGGACTACAGACTAGACCTGGACTACAAACTTTTGACCACTAGGATAAGGATAGGCTGATTTCTGACCGTCTCTGTCCCAGAACAGGTTCTTTTCCTCAGCTAAACACCTCTGCAATGCCCGCCGCTGGAGCCTCAGAGTGGGTATAACGGCTGAGCTTTAGGTTTGAGTGTGTGTTTGTTTGTTTATGTTGAATATGTAAGATTCTTTAAATTTTGTTTTATTTTTTTTAAGTTGTTAAACTTAAAGTAGTAGTTCACACTACCAGTGCTACAGTGTTTGTTCTTTTTTTCAGAAGATTCATAAGTTTTAATAACACAAAAAGTCATGTGTATGTGTTTGTGTTTGTGTTTGTCTGAGTAGTTTGATCTCAGCAGTAGACATAACTTTGCTCTAAAAACAGACCAGTGTCACATGAAGAAACAGGAGACCAGACAGCCGTGTATGTGTGTGGGTTTATGTTCACATTAGTACGACAAGAACTTTCATGTTTCGTTCTCATTAAAAGTCACGATTATGACTACAACATGGATTTTAAACTTTAATATGGCCTGATTTAAATGTACAGTTGAGGTCAAAAGTTTACATACACCTACAGAATCTGCAAAATGTTAATTATTTGACCAAATTAAGAGGGATCATACAAAATGCATGTTATTTTTAATTTAGTACTGACCTGAATATTTCACATAAAAAGATGTTCACATATAGTCCACAAGAGATAATAATAGCTGAATTTATAAAAATGACCCTGTTCAAACGTTTACATACACTTGATTCTTAATTCTGTGTTATTACCGGAAAAATCCACAGCTGTGTATTTTTTTTAGTGATAGTTGTTCATGAGTCCCTTGTTTGTCCTGAACAGTTAAACTACCTGCTGTTCTTCAGAAAAATCTTTCAGGTCCAACACATTCTTTCAGCATTTTTGTATATTTGAACCCTTTCCAACAATGACTGTATGATTTTGAGATCCATCTTCTCACACTACGGGCAACTGAGGTACTCAAATGTAACTTTTACAGAAGGTTCAAATGCTCACTGATGTTGCACAATGCATTAAGAGCTGGGGGTGAAAACTTTTCGAATTTGAAGATCAGGGTAAATGTAACTTATTTTGTCTTTTGGAAACATGTAAGCATCTTCTGTAGCTTCTGAAGGTCAGTACTAAATGAAAATATGATATTAAGGCAAAATAAGAAAAATGTACACATCTTCATTCTGTTTAAACCCTCTGCTTTTAATGCATAATGTTTTTCCTTCTGGAGCATCAGTGAGCGTTTGAATCTTCTGTAGTAGTTGCATATGAGTCCCTCAATTGTCCTCAGTGTGAAAAGATGGATCTCAAAATCATGCAGTCATTGTTGGAAAGAATTCAAATGAACAAAAATGCTGAAAAGCCAAAGACTTTGTGGGACCTGAAGGATTTTCCTGAAGAACAGCGGGCAGTTTACCTGTTCAGAACAATTAAGGGACTCAAGAACAAAAATCACTAAAAAAAAAAAAAAAGCACACACACACAGCTGTGGATCATTCAGGTAACAACACAGCATTAAGAATGAAGTGTATGCAAACTTTTTAGTGAGGTCATTTTTATAAATTCAACTATTATCTACTTTTGTAGACTATATGTACGGGTCTTTTATGTGAAATATTTTATTCACATTAAAAAAAATGCATTTTGAATTATCCCTCTTATTTTGATAAAATAATTAACATGTTGCAGATTCTGCAAACTTTTGACCTCCTATATATGAACTACTGATCTGTTGATGTATGCTTCCTTAAATTCACTTTTGAATTTAAAATGTATTCATTTTGTATTTCTGGAACAGTTCATTCGAAGTTCAGCTAAAAATAAACATTATTTCTATAAGTAATGTTTTATGCAGTCTAATGTAATCCTTTTGTGTTGTTTAGTGTAATATTTCTTTCCAGCCTATTATAATATTTATCTGCAGCTTGTGTGTATATAAATATATTTAATTTTGAAGGATGAAGCAAAACAATAGGGTTAGGCTTTTACACAAGTGCTGACTTGGCCTTTATAAAGAACCATGCATGTACTTCACTGTGTATTATTAATGTTGTGGAAAATTGGATTGTGCACTGATATAATGTGTGGGTGTTGAACAGTCCTAAGTCGGAGGATCTCTCCACTGCTATTCTGAAGCAGAAGACTCGACCAAATAGACTCATTGTGGATGAAGCCAACAATGAGGACAACAGTATTGTGTGCTTGTCACAGGTAATCAATTTTTGTCTGTGTAAGTGGTTGAGTGATGATGAAACTGCAGTGTGTAATTTAGTTGCGCAATTGCAAAAATAATTATTGTTTTAAACAGATTTCTAAAACATGTGCATGTAAATCACTGCGTGAGTGTTACAGGTTAAAATGGAGGAACTTCAGCTGTTTCGTGGTGACACTGTGGTTTTACGCGGTCGGAAGCGAAGGCAGACGGTCTGCATCGTTCTCACAGACGACACGTGTGGCAACGAGCGTGTGCGCATGAACAGGGTCACCCGCAACAACCTGCGTGTGCGTCTCGGTGATGTCATCAGGTGTGCGGTGATGACATAAGGTTTTAACTGCTGTCTTACTTTCAAGAAAGATTATTAAATCTATTTATTTAATACTAGAGGCCTTATTTGCTGTTAGTGGTAATGAAAAAACAAATCCGCAACATCATCTGCAGTGCTCACTCATATGTTTGTTTACAGTATACACGCTTGTCCAGATGTGAAATATGGGAAGCGCATCCATGTTCTACCCATCGATGACACTATTGAGGGGCTTACAGGCAACCTGTTTGAGGTTTTTCTAAAGCCGTATTTCCTGGAGGCCTACCGACCTGTTCATAAAGGTACACATGTTCACACATACAGCACATTCAGTGCGCTAAACATAAGAACATAAGAGTTTGGTTTTGCATTTAGGTTAAGTTTACTGTAGTGCTGTCAACGTTAGCGAGTTAACACAGGCTATTAATTTTTCCAGTTTAACGATATTAAAAATAGTTAACGCACACAGCGGTGCGCGTGTAGCCTGTATCATTTCATATGAAAGCGTAAATGAAACTACGAGTATGCGTGTCAGATCCGTGTCATGTTCAGCAGCGGCAGCTCTTAAAGTAATAGCAGCCAAATAACCTAATAACCCAGCTGATTTGATGTCTGTTAATCAAAGAACAAAAAAAAAAGACAAAAATCAATAACTTTTGTAGCTTTCAGGATTCATCTTTATTTAATTTAGAATTTAGTTTCTGACAACTTTATTTAATTTCTCTATATTTCCTACTTGCTGAAGAGCACATGTAAATATGGCTTTTATTAAACTGCGTTTATGTGAAGATTATTTTAAGTTTACTTAAATTAGAAAGTAAAGTCATTTTTTTTTTTTTAAATTGATAGCTCTAAACTTTAATATAATGTTGAATGGCTATAGTCAATGGTTAAATATTAGGGGGAAAAAAAAATTCTTAGAGACATCAGTAGTATTGGTATCAGTGATACTCACCTGCAGTCATAAAAAAGATGCCATTAAACAAATTTTAAAAATATACTGTCTTTACATTTTTTCTACATTAATTTGAATATTAAATGCAAAATTATTGCAATATAAAAGTTTAAAAACCTGAATGTTGGGTGGGATTAACTGTGATTAGTTTAAGAAAAAATGTGTGATTAATTAGTAATTTTTTTAATTGATTGACAGCACTAGTTTTAGTGTTAAGTGTGGTTTTGTTATTAAGGTCTTCACTGAGGTTTAGACTGGACTGTACATTTGGACATCTGGGGTTAGAATGTAAAGATATGTCAGGATTTTATATTTTTTGGTAATTTAGTAAAACACCCTAAAGAGGTAAATAAGAAACAACCTTTTTGCGACAAGTAATTGTATTTAACAAAAAAAGTTCGGGAAAAGAGCTTAATCCATCTAGTCAAAATATCTAAACATTCTTAAAAATGCATTTACTAGACTAAGCAAAATCACATCAGATATTTAATGCACATTTAAAATGCACTTAATTTATTTGTTTTTTTTTTTGTTTGTTTTTTTTCCTGGAAACAAGTTAAATTATCTATTCTTAAAACAAGAGTATTTCACTTACCTCACTTGCAGATAAGTGGGGTAAATGAAAACGAGACTAAATATCTGAAAACGAGACTAAATATCTGATGTGATTTTGCATCTTAATTTAAGAATTTTTAAATATTTGGCCTAGAAACAAGACAAAAATACTATGTAAGATAAGCCTTTTTTTGCAGCGGATTTTACTTATTTACTTATTATTTATATACTATATGCTATTCAGGCTGTTTATTAATATTTTTATTAATTTATTACAATTAATTTATTTGATTAGTTTCTTCTTTGTTTTTTTTTTGCTTAAGTTTCGATTCTTCACCTAATATTTATATTTCATTTTATGATTGCTTTATCTCAGTTAACAGAAACTATTACTAATAGAACATTGCCAACACTGCAACAGACAACAAGTACAAATTCACAGTGAACTTTGTTCATCTTTATGCTTTATGCAGGTGATATTTTCCTGGTTAGAGGAGGCATGAGAGCAGTGGAGTTTAAAGTAGTAGAAACAGACCCCAGCCCACACTGCATCGTAGCCCCAGATACCATTATCCACTGTGAGGGAGAACCAATCAAACGAGAGGTAAGTGTGATTTCATAATACCTGCACAGTTTCTCTATTTCAGTGTCCGCACCATGTCATGATCTCATATGTTGATGGCTTCAGGATGAGGAGGAGAGCCTGAATGACATCGGGTATGATGACATCGGGGGCTGCCGCAAACAGCTGGCTCAGATTAAAGAGATGGTGGAGCTGCCTCTCAGGCACCCTGGCCTGTTCAAAGCCATTGGAGTGAAGGCAAGAATCACTACACACATCAAACAATATATTTCTTCATTTTCTGATTTATGTAGACATTTGCATTTCTTACATTGATTTATAAATAAGGATTACTCACACATGCAAGTATTACATCCACTTACTGTTGTTCCTCAGCCTCCGAGAGGAATTCTACTTTACGGTCCACCCGGCACGGGCAAGACGTTGGTGGCTCGTGCTGTTGCTAATGAGACAGGAGCTTTCTTCTTTCTCATCAATGGTACATACGCACACTTGAAAGCCACAGTCTGAAACTGTTGCGACTGCTGGTTGCCCTGCAATAACAGATAAATGCTAAAACTCTACTACAGAATGCAACTGAAAGTTGACATTTTTACAGTGACTTCTAAATCCATGTATTTACCTTGAAGAGCCAAACAGGCAAAACAGGCAGATCGTATTGTAGCATTGTGCCAAATATCAAGTATCAGTAACACTGATATATTTCCAGGCTTTATGCAATTTCCATATCACATTTCTTGTGCTTCATGCTGTTGCTTTTGTATCCCAGGTCCTGAAATCATGAGTAAACTGGCAGGGGAGTCTGAGAGCAACCTGAGAAAAGCTTTCGAGGAAGCTGAAAAAAATGCCCCTGCTATCATCTTCATCGATGAGCTGGATGCAATCGCTCCGAAACGAGAGAAGGTAAGGAGAAGAGGAAGAGAAACAGGTTTATGTAACTGTGTACAGTCTGATCGCTGGTTTGATGGTTATGCCATGTCTGTAGACTCATGGTGAGGTTGAGCGAAGGATTGTCTCTCAGCTGCTCACCCTGATGGACGGCCTGAAACAACGTGTTCATGTTGTAGTTATGGCAGCCACAAATAGACCTAACAGCGTGGATCCTGCTCTTCGGCGTTTTGGTGCGAACATACACATACGCACATATGAACATTCATGCCATGAGTGATTTGTATCTACAGATGAATGGACCAAAATATGCTTTCTCACGAAAGGTCATTTGTAAATGTTGTGCTGTAGGTCGTTTTGATCGAGAGATTGACATCGGCATCCCTGACTCCACCGGCAGGCTGGAAATTTTACAAATTCACACCAAGAACATGAAACTATCGGACGATGTGGACCTGGAGCAGGTGAGAATGCTGGAGAGTGATGGAGGGTCTGATTCATATCAGATATTTTGTAACTGGATGTTTCTGTTTATGATAGATCTCAACTGAAACACACGGGCATGTGGGAGCAGATTTGGCTGCTCTGTGTTCAGAGGCAGCGCTGCAGGCCATCCGCAAAAAGATGACCTTGATTGATCTGGAGGATGACAGCATTGATGCAGACCTTCTCAACTCAATGGCCGTCACCATGGACGACTTCAAGGTCAGCCTCAACATTTTACATTTTCAACAGATTATGCTTAGATTTTTAGGTGCAGTATGTAGTATTGACAGGCAGCTAGTGGTTGAAATGGGTACTGAGCCCAAATTGACTGCACACATATGGTGGTGAAAAAAAAAAAAGTATACTTTGAGTTGAATTATCTGTATTTTAATATTACACTGGTCAATGAGCATTTTAGATGGATGCAGAGGCTTTTTTAAGTCAGGTAGAATATCCGATCTCTGACGCAGTTCGTTTGTGGGCTTCCATGGCTGCAATGCACTGTTTTCCACCAACTGGCAACCCAGGGTCAAAAATTACATACAACATCTTTAAATCTTTTCCATCACAGAGGGCAAATCTATTACTCAGATACTGGGGTCTTTTTCTTAGTATAACAATCTGTGAAGCAATGCTCTCAATGAAAAATCTCATTTGTTTCCATTTTCAATCTTCTACCAGTGGGCTCTAAGTCAGAGTAACCCATCAGCTCTGAGGGAGACGGTGGCGGAGGTTCCACAGGTCAACTGGGAGGACATTGGAGGACTTGATGAGGTGAAGCGAGAGTTACAAGAGCTTGTCCAGGTAAAACCACAAACATGCACGCACATACAAACAGGTTTGAAACAGTTATTCGCTCTCTCTGACTCACTTTGTCTCTCTCTGATAAGTATCCTGTGGAGTATCCTGATAAATTCCTGAAGTTTGGAATGACTCCATCTCGAGGGGTTCTGTTCTATGGTCCTCCTGGTTGCGGCAAAACCCTACTAGCCAAAGCCATCGCCAACGAGTGCCAGGCCAACTTTGTATCTATTAAAGGTATGAGTTTGAGAGAAACTAAAGTTGAAGAAAAGATAGGCTGGGTATGATTGTATTTGTGTTTATAATCACTTCTATACTTTGTATTGATTGCAGGCCCAGAGCTGCTCACCATGTGGTTTGGTGAATCAGAGGCAAACGTCAGAGATGTGTTTGATAAGGTGAACAACTTACTTTCTAGTAACATGCATCTCAGATGTGCTTCATGTGTGAATCATCAATTTTCCAGATCTCATTCTGATGTATATCACACATTGCTTTTGTTGTGGTATCAGGCGCGACAGGCGGCCCCGTGCATTCTATTCTTTGACGAGCTGGACTCTATTGCTAAAGCACGAGGTGGCGGGGCTGGAGATGCGGGAGGTGCGGCTGACAGGGTCATCAACCAGATCTTGACAGAAATGGATGGAATGACCAATAAGAAGAACGTCTTTATCATTGGCGCCACCAACAGGTGACACAGACTTGTCTGTGCTTGCATTTGTTGGCAGTGGTTAAAGTAAGGATAAAGTGGATAATGTGAGGATGTGATGTCTGTCACTCTTAGGCCTGATATCATTGATCCTGCAATCCTGAGGCCTGGACGTTTGGATCAGTTGATTTATATCCCTCTACCCGACATGCCTTCCCGCACTGCCATCCTACGTGCCAACCTCCGCAAGTCCCCTGTCGCCAAGGTAATTCACACAAAACCTAACACATACATGCGTCTCCACATGAAACCAGCAGTTAACTGTGTTTCTTTGTGTTTTCCAGGATGTAGACCTGGCGTATCTGTCCCGGATAACAGAGGGGTTCTCAGGAGCAGACCTGACTGAGATCTGTCAGAGGGCCTGTAAGCTCGCTATAAGAGAAGCTATAGAAGCAGAGATCCGTGCTGAGAGACAGCGCCAAGCTAGGAAAGAGGCTGCTATGGTTAGTGCGAATGTGATTGAAAAAGCCATGGCACCATCATTCCTGAACACACATGCATAAAGACGAATATGCTGAATATGCCAGTTGTATATAAGGAAATATCTCCTTTTAGTATTTTTCTGTTTGTCTACCCCTACAGTATGCTTGTGCATTAACTGGCAGTCTAAAAAATATAGTTTTTGTGTGTGATTTGAGCTTGAGGCAAAATGTATGATAATACATTTGTCAGATTTTATTACTGTTTTGAAAATATGTGACCCTGGACCACAAAACCAGTCATAAAGGTCAATTTTTTTTAATTTTGTACATCATCTAAAAGTTGAATAAATAATTCCATTGATGTATGGTTTGCTAGGATAAGACAATATTTAGCAGAGATACAACTGAGGGTGCAAAAAATTCAGAAATATTGAGAAAAACACCTTTAAAGTTGTCCACATAAAGTTTTTTAAATAAATTAGCAATGCATATTACTAATCAAAAATAAAATATATTTATGGTAAGAAATTTACAAAATATCTTCATGAAACACGATCTTTACTTAATTTCCTAATGATTTTTGGCATAAAAGAAAAATTGATCATTTTGACTCATTTGTTGGCTATTGCTACAAATATATCTGTGCTACTTATGATTGGTTTTGTGGTCCAGGGGACATATTTTATTGAATGTTTTTTTTTTCCCCTAATCAAAGGTCAGATGTTGTACAACTAGTCATAAATCCTTGTGTCGTTTGTCTCATGTTGAGCAAAGCTATCTTTTCCTAACATTTACAACATCTTAATATTAGACTACCTAATATATAATAACATTTGGGTTATTAAACATTTAAACCAATAAAGATCATTCTATATTGTATATTGTGTATTTAAAAAAACATATCTTGACAAATTCATACCTGTTTCCAGGATGATGATTATGACCCGGTGCCTGAGATCAGGAAAGATCATTTTGAGGAAGCCATGAGATTTGCTCGTCGGTCTGTCAGTGATAATGACATACGGAAGTATGAAATGTTTGCTCAGACTCTTCAGCAAAGCCGTGGATTTGGGAACTTCAGGTACTCAAACACATAAGCACACAAATCAATAGTACCTCATACCACCTCATACCTCATTTTGTCGAGTAAAACACCTCTCTTTCTTTCATTCTTTGGCTCATCGGCAGGTTTCCTACAGCTCCTCAGTCAGGTGGAGGTCAGGGGTCAGGCCAAGGCTCTGGGGGTCATTTCAGAGATGATGGAGATGATGATCTCTATCAGTAATCAAAGTCAGCTGCCTTCTACCAGCCCAGCACCTGGTGTGTGCAACAGTGAGAGAAGAGATTCACTTTCAACTGGAACTAAAAATGATTAATATTAATAGTGAAGAATAACCACTATCTGCTATTTCTCATTCTGACAGATTTTTATCTCTTACAGTCCTGTTTGAAACTGACAAAACAATTAAACCGAATGCCTATTATTCTCATTTTAAATGATAAGATGTTGTTAAATATATGTGTTGATGTGAAATGTGTGTCTGACAGTAATAAAGAAAATTTCATGTCCCTCTTGCTGTAGAAGACAATTTCTCAAACAAGTTAATTTTCAAACTTCGCCTAAACCTTCATTTAACCTATTTTAAGTAAATATTAGCTGTCTAACTTACCACAAAACAAATTTGCAGATACATGAATCCAATTGTTTACATTCCTTTCGGTTTCTCACAGGCCTGACAATGTTATTAATCTTTAAATAATTATAAATACACGCAGTAATAGATCAAATAAATTAAATGAATCAGAGCGAACTAACTGTCCATTCGTTTTTGAATTTCTGTAGCGGACTGTCACTAACGAAACAGTTATTGTTTATTACAATATTACTATTTTTTAATATAAAATAGTAAATATTAGCTGCCTAACTTACCACAAAACAAATTTGCAGATACATCAGTCCAACTGTTTACATTCCTTTCGGTTCCTCACAGGCCTGACAATGTTAATCTTTTAAGAATCATAAATACAAGCATTAATACATCAGATCAATGAAATGAACTGGAGCGAGTTGACTAACCGTTAGTATTTGAATTTCTGTGGCGGGCTGTCACTTCTCAGAAAGAAGCAAGCGGTGCGCGCGGATTTTAGCCGAAGCTACCTTGAGAAGAAAACATTTAAAAACATGTCAGTTTTATTAATATACCGTTTTGTTTGAAATATAATTTAGTTTGAAGTATATGTAACATTTTTGTGTGTAGTTTATTACAGCTCATATTTGATTATTTTCATTAACTTAATGAAAGACAGACGTAGATGTCATGTTTAATGTTAATGTGAGGTCTAGTCTGTCTCTGACTAGGAAATCAAATATTAATGTAAACGAATTGCGATTTTATTGCATTCATTAACAAGACAAGCAGAAAATATATGCTATGTTGATATAAATCTAAAGCTAATTCATTAATTCATGTAGTTCATCTTGTAACTTGTGTTATAGAAGCTATATTAAATTCTGATTGTACTTATTTTGAGTTTAAAAAAACTCGGTCCGGAACGGAGTAATTAGTGTCGAGGACGTTCAGGAGTGTGTTTCTCGTTGCGCGTGTTTACTTCCGGCGCAGCCCGGAAACATCAGAGGGGTTCTGGAGGTGACCGAATGGCAGTGTGCAGAATTGATTGGATTTCTGCATTATAACAGAAATAGTAATTGTCAGTGGTTGGACGTTAAACTATTTTTGCTGTCTGTGGTGATATACTGCGTTCAGAATGGGGTCACATCTCGTGCGGAGTTACATCACGGAAAGGGACACGACGCCAGACCCGAGAAAACCGTCTGCATATGACCCGCAATTGGGCTTCCCTGAGCGGAAAGAGAGAGGTAACACAGCACCGCTCACTGAACACTTTATAAGCGCATTTCAAACATCATTCGTCACTTTCAGATTTGCTTAAGTCTCTAAACATGAACCGCGAGTCCTTTGTCCCTCGGATTGACTTTGAACTTCAGGTCCAGTTCAGAGGCTTCAACAAAAACATGGCCCTAAATGTATATGTTTAGGTTTGTGTGTGTTAAGTTAAAAGTTACGACCTGTATTGCTGTCGGGTTGGTGTCCCAACTAATCATGTAACTTTAGAGTTTACTAAATCACCACTGACAGTATGTTTGATAAACGTAGCCACCATGTTAATACAAAAACTAGTTTGGCCAACTAGCAGTAGGTCAGTCTTACTTTTCTACTTTTTCTAAACGTCTGCGTGCTTTTCTTACTTTTTTGCTTTTTCTTACTTTTACAAACTACTTTAGAGAAACTTAGAGAAGGAATTACCAGTCTTGAGAGAAAATAAATAAATAACTTTTTTTAGGCTAGTCTAAACAGTTTATGCAACCGGTTCCTGAACTAATGTTGACTAATTACCACAACGGTTCTCAAAAAAGAAAAAAATAAATAAAACAAAAGCCCAAATCTAAGATTTATATGTTTGAATAGCAAAAATCTTTTCTAAGAACGACATAACATCTCCTTCCATTTGGATTGCACAGTTTTAACATAAATAAACAGGTAAAAATGAACTAAAACTTAGAAAATAACAATATGTTGTTTAAATAATTGTACTGTCAAAATACAGTTTTTGAAATAGCTTAGATCCCAATAAATCTGTTCATTGTGAAAACAATTCAGTTTAAGTTGAAAAGTATGACATGGTAAAATATGGCTAGCTGTCAAACAAATAATATTTAGTTAATTAAAATGCTCAAACTTGGCTAAAGCTCATCTGTTTTGTCTTGTTCACTCTGTAATATAACAGTACTCTAAGGATGAACATGTATCATTGTCTTCGGTCTTGTTTTTTATTGTGAAACTCACGTTATTTGCTTTGTGTTGTTAGAAATGGTGGCGACGCAGGAGCAGATGAACCTGGCCATGCTGCCGGTGGAGCAGCGTGATTACTGCGCGCACTACCTGCTCAAACTCCTGAAGTGCAAGAGAGACAATTTCCCCAACTTCCTAGCTTGCAAACATGAGAGACACGACTGGGACTACTGCGAACATCAGGAGTAAGAAATGCTCTTATCAACCGGCCTGAGCCAACACACATTCAGAAAAAAAACACTCAGGATGTTTTTTTTTTTTTAATTAATTTCATATCAGCAGCTTGGTGCAGGATCCTCAGACTTGAAAATCTGACTTTTAAAGCATATTTGATTGTAAGAGTAATTACATTAAATTCAGTTTGACATAAATAGTAATTATAATTGGTTAATTATATAGATGAGCAAAGATTTAGAGAGTGTTAACATTTCTTTAAATAAATATTTTTTTTTTCATTACATAGCTTAATAGTTTAGAAATTTTAATACAATTTTTTTTATGATTTATTACTAAAGTCCAATTTTTCAAAGTGTAATTTTAAGTAGGCCCACAATGATATAAAACAAATTATTGTATATCAACTATGTTTTACACTGTGGTGATCAACAGTTATACAAAGTCATTTTTGCATGCCTAAAATTTTTGGTGAATTTTGTCTTACCAAGTTTCTTCTTTTTTGCAGTTATGTGATGAGGATGAAAGAATATGAGAGGGAGAGAAGACTGAACTTGAGGAAAAAGAGGATTGAGGCAAATGCAGCATAAATATCCCATCCTCATCTTTATTTCTCCATCTGTTTCTTCTGTGTATATAAATGGCTCTCTCAATAATAAAGATTATCTAGTGAGCTCTCAGAACGTGAATGGATGTTTTTTTTTTTTTTTTTTAATGCACAGGGATGCATATGAGCAATGACTTTTATCCAGAAACTCACTGAACAGTTATGTTGCACAACCAATCTAGCAGAATATAATAAAATGCTACAAACCTTTCTTGAATTGCACAGCAAGTATCACAAATGTAAATATTTGGACAAAACGCAAACCAATGACAGTGTTTTTTATTTTGTATAAATTGTTAGGTCAACAAAAGAGTTCTGACCTCTGCAGTCTGCGTCAAGTTACCTTTAGCTTCACATGTAATAATCACACACAGTAAATTTGTCTCTGCAGTGCTGAATACAGTCGCTGGTCTTCGACTGGTTACTTCAGGTCCTCTCATTAGTGTTTTGGTTATTGAGCTCAGTATAACAAGCCGAACTACACATCTTTACTGAAGTCACATCGTCAGTGCATATCAGAGATCTCAAGAACAAACTTTAGCATGTTCACTCAAAATACAGTATGATTTCCAGCAGCTGAGAACAAACAAGATACAGAGGGGGAAAATACTGAAAATACATGTACATGTTAGACCAGTTTCCTTCAAAGCTTCTTAAAGGGATAGTTCATCCAAAAAGAACAAGTTTCTTTCTTCTGTTGAACCTATAAGATATTTAGAAGAATCAAACAGTTGCTGATGAACTCACATAGGTTTGGAACAACTTGATATGAAATGACAGAATTTTCATTTTTGGGTGGACTGGCCCTTTAAGATGTTACATGACAAGATAGGGGAATCTAAAGATGAAACATCCATGTCTGGGGAAAAATATTTTGCTATAAGTACATGAGCTGTATTGACATTTCATTAATTACATTTTCATTAATGCAGCAAAAAAAAAAAAAACATCCCGACACACTGATTTTATTACAATCATCAGTTCAGAACAACAAACTTCATGTTCATATTGTATACTTTTTGTACTGAAAACTAAGGCCATTTGATCATGAAAATAATGTCAAAAATCGTAATGGTCCTAAAATGTGCTCTATTTTCTTTGTGCAAAATACACATTCTTATTTCTCTGACTGAATCATGATCTGGACATGCTCTAGATCATTTTCATGAGATTTCCCCAGATGACAGACATCATCTAACCCATAGAGGGTGATATTGAGCCATTAGAACGAAGCTTCTGGAGGTTCTGGATCTGAGCTGACTTTATTATTCAGAATGAGTCCATTCCAGGAGATGAGCAAATGCAGGAACGACGCATGTGAAACGAATGGAGGTGGGACATGAACACATTATAAAAGAAAGGATACGAGGAGGACGAGAGAAGAAGAATAGGTTAAAAAGACGAGGGGAATACTGCGTGACACTGTCCTACAGAATGAAGGGCAGGATGGGGGAGCGGAGCGTGGGATAGTCGCGGAACTCCTTCAGGTAGCTGCGGTGCTTTCCTTTCGCCCACACGGTCATCTGAATGAAGCCCACCAGGGTGAAAAAAGCCACGGGCAGGCACTGGGTCATCAGAGTGAAGCCCAGCCATGAGCCCAGCTGCATTTACACACAGAGAACAGAGGAAATTCAGTTCATGTGATTAAAAAACACACTTCAGCCACAATACATTTACACATATGCACATTTAGTGAGGACACTGCATATACTTTTACTGATTTTCAGGCTACATTTTCAGATCTGGTTAATGATATCGTCAAACTTACTCATCACAAAAACGTGCAGAACACTTACATCTTTTGGCTGATTTTTAACTAGTGACGACCAGTCACTTGTAATCACTAGTGGGTTGTTAAAGCCTTTCACAATATAAGGACGTTTGGTCCTCACAAGTATTGCAAGTTTTTTTTTTTTTTTTTTCTTTTTTTTTTTCATTGTGATGTAATTTTTATAATAATTAAGCATATTTCTTGCTCAGTCTTCATTAATATATATATATAATATATTTTTGGTAACACTTTACAATAAGGTGTCATTCGATAACATTAGTTAATGTATTAACTAACATGAACAAACAATAAACAACATTTATTACACTATATATTAATCTTTGGTAATGTTAGTTAAAAATACCATTGTTCATTGTTTGTTCATGTTAGTTAACGGTGCATTTTCCCTAGTTAACATTATTTACTACATTACTTTATCAATTAAAAATTATTCTAAAGCACAAATTAATCATGTTAATTGCAACATATATAAATACATTTTTTTAAAATCAAAACTTTTAATGTGAGCTTTTAATGTTATTTAATGAACCGGAGCTAACATGAACTAACAATGAATGTGTATTTTCATTACGTAATATTAACAAAAGACTCAAATACTGTTACAGTAACCCTCCTTAGTTCACCTTAGTTAATGCATTAACTAACAACGAGCGATACATTTGTTAATTAACAACAGTAATGAATTTTGGGAGAGTGGGTTGTCACCATGATTAATTATGCATATAAAATAATTTAGATATTAATGCATATTAATGCATTTTTTCTTTTGATTTTGTGGTGTGTAATATGCATTTCCTGATGCATTTCATGAGCTTCACCCTTTAGAGGTTTGTCTTATTGGTATATAATTTTGGACCTGTGATTGATTTAGAGCATCACTAACATTTAAATCAACATTTCTGAGTTTGTCTATCAACCAAAACTTGACTTGTGAAGTTACAATTACTCTGTAAATTCATCCGGGTCCTGGGATTAAATCTGTGCCAGAGCAGCTCATCAGAATACAAAAGAAAGCTGAAGCTAAATCAGCACTCAGAAAAATCAGTTGTCAATCAAACAAGATCCAGGTTGAATGTGGGCATCTGACCTCATACGTGTAGTTGGGGCAGGAGACCAGCAGGAAGATCCAAGTAAAGGGGTTTTTAGTTGGATATGGGATCTTCCTGGTCTTAGATCCTACGGAAAGTAAAAAAAAAATTACTTGTGGCAGTCTAACCAAATGATGAGTCAAGAAAAAACAAAAAAAAAACAAAAAAAAACGTACACATACTATGTTAAGAATTCAGTGGGATCTTACCTGGTGGTCGTAGATTTCTCAGGGCAATGTGGATGGAGAAGTTTCCGATCTGACAGAACTGTGGTCATAAATAAATCATTAGTCCAATTTAGAGCTCTGACCTAAGATCAGTTTGATCATTTAGCATCCTGTATAAAAACAGATCTTACCAGGAACACGATGAGGGCCAGTCTGATCTGCTGTTCTCCATAGGCTGCAACACAAACATGACTGTGAGGAAAGGCAGTGTAATTCATAAATTAATTAATATTTTTAATTATGAAACACTATATTAAAATAAAACACACACATACCCTACTGTTCAAAAGTTTGTGGTTTTGTAAGATGAAGTAATGTTTCTGAAAGTACCTTTTTAGAATTGATCAAAAATACAATATTTAAAAAGAAAAAAAAAGTGTGTGTGTGTGTGTGTGTGTGTGCGCAATAGTTTTCTGTTTGAATATATTTTAAAATATCATACAGATTACAGCTTACAGATTATTAAAATGTAATAAGTAGTGTAACTATTTCAATTAGTTTATTAAAGTAACGTAACTGATTACATTTGATCACTTTTTGACTACTTTTTAACATTTAAATCTAAATTTGTCTCAACCGTTAATCAATTTCAAACATTTAAAGCAGGCAGAGTTAACCTTACAGTAGTACTCGACACTGATTACTGTCAGACTTTCAAAATCCTTCATCACTTGAATTAAGATTATAATAATTTAATTTTAAAGCAAAGCACCACAAAATCAGACTGTAGCACCTGTCTTTACTTTGAGCTCGTCTGAGGTTAAATATAGATTTAAAATCATAAAATATAGTTTAATAGATATGATACTGTTTTTGAAATCAAATCTTTGCATAGCTATGACAGGAAACACTGACATGTAACAATACCTTGGGGAAAAAAAAAAAAAAAATAATAATAATAATAATGTTAATTTAAAAAATAAAGCATATACAAACCCAAAAAGTGTTGTGAACTCCCAAAACATTGGTGTCGCCAACCCGATCTCACAGCAATTGGTACATATTTTACTTTTTATAACCTAGCTTGTATGAATTCCTACTTTTCATAAAAAAATTTGTATGTATTTAACGAGATGGCAAATTCATAGGAACTCATACAAATGTCCACCCTTAATCCTGCCCCTAAACCTACCCCTCACAGAAATTGTACAAAATCGTACGAGTGAAGTTGGATGAATTAGTACGAATTAGACACCTCATAAAATACATACAAACTGGTCATGAGATAGCATTGGTGTCTCATATTTTAGAGCAGTCAAAGCTATTTTGGAAAGAAATCAATGAAATCTGCATATGCGTGAAAATATTCAGAGGTAACCCCCTCTTTGTAATTGTTAACGTTTTCATACAGTAAATAACTAATCTAATTAATTTTTTTTTCCCCTCTGTAACAATTACAGTTATATTTATTTTGTAATTAAATTACGTAATTACATTACATGTAACTAGTTATTCTCCAACACTGTTTACACCTGTGATTGTTTAATGTATGTATGCGTGTCGACTCACTGGGTGGCGTGTACAGCGGGTGGTTGATGTAATAAGCCATCCAAGCTGCAAATCCCCAATAGTATGTGCAATTCTGCCAAACACACAATGAAATGTTTTAATACTACTGTGAAGGTGCAATAATATCAAAAAATATTACTCTAAACAGAAAGACAAATACTGCATTAATATAAAAAGTTCCACTTAACAAACAGCATAAATTACACCCTAAAAGCCACTGACTGGTAGAATGTGAAATGTAAAAATTCTAGATTTCTGCTATATACAAAAAAATATTTTTCTCTCTGTACTAAAAGTCATGACTCAACACGCTCATGCTGTGACTTCACTCGTTTGTGCTCATGAATAATTGCCAGTTTCAGTAAGACTACTTCCACTTTCTACAGTGACTGTTTCTTAGAAACATCCATCTATTCTTATTATTATGTTTAGCACAGGACCAGTTCAGGATGTGCGGCCTATTATTATCTGGAACAAATATCTGAGCAAATTTTACGAATAAAAGCACATGTTTTGCATCAAGTGCAATTTCGTTGGTCATTAATAATTCCCTCTGTTTATATTTGACAGTGCATACCAAACCTGAAGAAAGATGACATTTTATCTCACCAATCCAGAATATGTCTCAATTTGCATGAACCTAGTATTCAAATGTGTTTACATTCATCACAAGGAGCCGTTTCTCTCACCTTGAAGATGTTGCGGAGAGGCATAGTCCCGTGCGAGAAGCGATGGACGAACAGCGTTTCCAGGAGTCTCTTTACGTAGTGGAAGGAGTGACACATACACGCCAAACTATAACAACACAAACACTGAATTACACATCAGCCTTCTGAAGCTGTCAATTGGTTATACTGTGTAAACTGTCACCGAAGTAGACACTAAACCTTTACGATTAGCAGATAAGAGATCAAAGATGTTTCTTAACACGGCTATAACCTGTATATGCTACAGTGTGATAAGAAAAGCATTTTATACTTTTTCTGTACTTACTGTACAACCCAGTGTTTGCTGGTGGTAAAGTCATATTTAGGTGCATAAATAAACGGGACTCGGAAGTAAAACATCAGATAGATGAGCAGAGGGCCGGCGTACTCGGTCAGAAACACCTGAGAGAGACAGTAACAGAACAGAAGCGTTACAACGCGTTCATAAGCTTTCCTGCACTCAGTTCCTCTGCTGTAGGAAGTGCGTTCATGTTTCCTAGTTATAAATATCCCATGCTCTCACAGAGATAATGTGACAGTCAGACACTAAACGGACTGGTTAAGAGAGACAGATTAACACACAGCCGGATAAACACTGACATTAAGCACATATAATGCACATAATGGAGTTAAACTATGACATTAGACACTGAACTCTAGATGAAATTCATCAAAGGAGTCAGGAAACAATACAGCACTTATTTCACATAGACCTACCATATTTTTTGGAATATAATTATATATAATTATATATAATTTTTTTGGATATATATATATATATATTTTTTTTTTATTTATTATTTATTTTTATAACATAATCCCATGCGACTTAACGCAATGAACATCAAGCACGCAAAACATAGTTTCAGTTTCGCTAATTTAGGTTTGGCATTTATGACAAGATATTTATACAATAAATGCATTTATGTTTGATTCATATTCAAATTACTTGTTTCTGTTATAAAAGTTAAACTTAAAGAATATGTTGTGTAGTGTGAAGATCTAATTATACAAATTTATAGTGTTTGTAATGTTGGTAAACATTTTGTTTTACCTGAATCATTAATTCTGAATGTAATAAAATGTATACCTTTAAAATTGGCAATTGTTGCATTTTGCACTGAATGTTCAAGCAATGAGCCCCAAAATGTGTAAAACAAAAACATACTTTTTTTTTTTTTTTTTAATTAACATAATAATTAACATAGTGTTTACAAAATAAGGTTAAAGTGGAAAAATACTGGACACCAGGGTTGCCAGGTCTGAGAAACTAAACCATCGCAGCTGCTAATCAAAACTAGCCTAGTTGCATTTTTCTGCTGTTTTCCTCTCTGTCAGAGATTTCACTTCATTAAAACTGCATTTGCACAATTGCAAACGAAAACAACCTGTGGCAACAGTGTAAAAGTACCAGCCCAAATGAGCAGGAAAACCACAGACTTGGCAACACTGCTGGTAACTTTTCTTGTGCTAATGCTTTTGATTATAATAAATAATATCAGGTTGCATACTATTTAGCTACAGAAGTTTAAGCATTTCAATGCAACCCAAGCTCAAACTGTATCCAAAATTTCTGCATACATGTCCAGTATGAAACACACACCGCTTCCGTACTACTCTTCATTGGAAATAAAGGACTTTTGGTCTGTAGCTTGTCATTTGCCAGAGAAAGTGGAAAATGTATGAGGTTATTAGCTTACATGGTGTGTGTGTGTGTGTGTGTGTGTGTGTGTGTGTGTGTGTGGTCTCTCACCGTGACCCAGCTGATCTGAGCACCCAGGTCTCTGAAGTAGAAGGTCGCTGTTGTTCCCACGGGCAGGTGCTGCAGCACATCCTCGTCCTTTAAGGATTTTCCCTCTGCACAACAAGCCGATAATGCATCAGCAAATACCCACTATCAGAAACCGCCATCTACTGTACCACGGAAAACTAACAGAATGGTCTCTATCACATTTAAGCCCTTACATTACATTTATAATAACCTGACCACATGAACCATGATGTATTGATTTTGCTGCTAATCTTACAGCTCAAAAAACTTGTATTATCTTAAAGAAACAGCTGGAACTTCACAGCATGAATCTCTTATTATGCTGTCAAAAGATAATGGACTCATATTAAACAAAAGTTTAATACGTACTAGGATCCAAACGAATGGATTGTCGGGCCGGGTACCACTGAGGGTCTGAAACAAAAAAGTGAAATACAAGAAAACAATTGCAATACCGTACATACACATACACACATTTTAAGCATACACTTCCATTCAAAAGTTTGGGGGTGGTGAGATATTTTTCCAATTTTTGAAAGATGTCTTCTGCTCACCAAGGCTGCATTTATTTTTAAAAAAAAAAATACAGTAAAAACAGTAATATTGTGAAATATTATTGCTATTTAAAATAACTTTTCTGTGTGAATATACTGTAAAAGTCTATTTATTCCTGTGATAAAAGCTGAATTTTCAGCATCATTACTCCAGTCTTCAGTGCCACATGATCTTTCAGAAATAATTTTAATATGTTGATTTGCTACCTAAGAAATATTTTTGATTAATATTTCAGTGTTAAAACAACCGTGTCCATTTCTGTACCATTACTTATTTTTCATTGTGATGTTTTTTTTAAGTAGCACAGGAATATTTGTAGCAATAGCCAAAAAAACATTGTATGGGTCAAAATGGTCGATTTTTCTTGTATGCCAAAAATCATTAGGAATCATTTTGTAAATTTCCTACCGTAAATATATCAATTACTAATTGTTGATTAGTAATATGCATTGCTAACTTCATTTAGACAACTTTTCATTTAGACAAGACTATTTTCACAATATTTAGATTTTTTTTGCACCCTCAGACTCCAGATTTTCAAATAGTTGTATCTCAGTTAAATATTATTCTATCCTAACAAACCATACATCAATGGAAAGCTTATTTATTCAAATCTCAATTTTAAAATTAATTACCCTTATGAATGACCCTTGTGGGTCACATTTACCCAAGAAACCCTCAATTCCTAAATGAATAATATAACATTTTGATAAATTAGGTTCTTAAAAAGGCTTCAACATATCATATAAAACAGGTTAATTATCTGAGTGAAGATTAGAGACTGATTTATACTCACGACTCTTGTGGAACATGGACTTGATTTCCCCGATAGTGGCATTGGGCTCAACCTGCCAATCAAACAAACACCAGTTTAGAGCGAGTGTGTATGTGAAATGAGGGGTAAATTTAGCCACATACCCCAGGCAACGCGGCTTTAGTACAGCAGCTGTTCTGAGAGACACAAAACACCAAACAAACAAACCCACGAACACAAACACGACCAACTGACCAGATCTCCCAAAAGACCTAAAGGTCCCGCTTTGAATTTGACACACTGCTGGGAGATTTTAGACGTCTGCAGCCTTAATAAAATCCTCCAAGAAACTGCTTTATCTGATGATTGGGTTTCTTTCATGAGAGCAATATAACTAATGTGAGAGAAACTGAAAGCATAAACAACTCATTTAAGACCAAAGTGTAAAAAAAATAAATAAATGAAACTTAAAAAATATGATTATTTATTTAATAATTTAAAAACCTAACGAATGAGCACACATAAAATCAGCTGTTATTTAATGAATATGTTCAAAGATGCATTTATCATCAAAAAAAAAAAAACTAAATACTTGCTGAGAAGACAACTCACTACAAAATTGCTAGTAAACTTCACAGCCAATTACAAACATACAGTAATATAGCATTGAGTTATTTTGAAGCCACAAAACTAAAAGTGTTTTTTTGTAAAAGTAAAATCTTTTGTACTTAATTTTTTACAGTGCACCGTAAAATTACCAATTGGTTACATTTTTTGAATACAATACACTTTGAAACATCTTGCACAATCATGAAGGCAATTTCTGTGAATGCTATTAAGTATAAAGGAAAACCATTTATATTAAAGCTTAATTTCCAGCGATATCATATACTATTTGAACTGAGCTGGATGATTATTTAATACTGTAAAGCTGCTTTGACACAATCTGTATTGTTAAAAGCGCGATATAAATAAAGGTGACGTGACTTAACTAAAGTATCATTTCTTTCCCTCCAAAAACCTTCAATTGTTCCGTTATTTGGAACTGCTCTACATGAATCTTTCATTCTATGTATGACGTCATCATCGCAGGCTTCCATTTCTCTGTGACATCACAACACTAGTGGGCAGTGACATCACAGGGGAAGCGCCAGTTAATCCGAGGACATACGTGTGCAATCCTCGATAATCCCACAGCATTGCTCCTGACATCCTAGAGGCCTCATTACAGGCACCTCCTTACAGGGACGACTACAGAAAGACCTCAAGCCACCAGACGCCCAGCTCCGTGCAAGAGTACACCACTACCATGAGCCCAGAGCGCACGGCCAAGACAGTTTCTATAGATAGCACCACTCTAGGGATGAGGATTTTACAGTGGTAAAACCATGTGCAATAATATGAAAATAATCGAGAGTACTTAGACCGAGAATTGGCTGAAGCTAATGGTTACAAGGTAGAATCTACAAAGGGGAAGTTGATAAATAACAATGATTTTAGGTTAAAATTCTTAATTGATTCGTACTTCTTAATGGTCACCATTACTATTATAGTTATATTATTAAAGTTATTCACACATTTTATTTGTAATTTAGCTTTACTGCAGTTCAAAAATTGCTGATATAACTTAATTTCTCAAAATAAATGTTAACTGACGTTGCATTTTATAAAAATGTATTTTATTTCACTTGGATGCTGAAACCACATTTGTAAAGACAAAAATGAAAGACATCTGAATTACTGAAACTATTAAAAATAAAAAAGCAGATAACAAAAACTAATTTAAATAGTAAAAATGACAATAGTATATTAATGATACTAAACTAACACTGCTGCAGCATCACATAAAAATTTTAAAGCACAAAATCCCGTGAAGACTTACGAGGTTGTTACATAATTATACAGGAGAAAATGTAATGTAAACTAGTTTTACATGTTTTAGAGTTGAATAATGCACAGGGAACGTAAAATATCAAAAAATGTGAATGTAAAAGTGTTTCCTACCTTGTCCAGGAAGCAGAGCTTGTCCTTCGTCTTGGCGTCCAGAATCTCCACCTCGAAAAAGACCACAGCTTTCTTAGTTTTTTTAGCAGGTTTGCGCTTGGCAGGTGTGGGGGGTCCAGGCACTGGTACAAAGGCTCCATTCTGAGCCTTTTTGGGCTGTGTGGCCTCTAAAGCCAAGGTATCCATTTTTTCTGAGTTTTAAACTTATTTCCTGTATTAGTCCCTCTTTCACCTCCAAAAACGTGTGTGGGACGGGAGCTTTACTGTCAGCTGTGGAAATAAATCTCTGTGTCTGTTCCCCCACCCCTCTTTCTCTCTCTAACTCGACCCTCCCATTTCTCTGTTGTCACTCTCTTGTTCATCTCTACAATTGGACCCCGACCCCCCTAAAAACACATGTATGAACAAATCAACAAAACTTGCATCTCTTTCTCTCACTCACATTAAGTTAATTCTCTTTTTTTCTTTTTCTCTTTTGAAGCTCCAAAGGAAATGCGACTCCTCACCAGTCATCCCAATATGTGCTAATTATAACTTGCCTTATGGACGCACGCATACATAACAGAGTCCAGACATCTCCTCATCTAGAGACCAGAACCAATATTTACACAAACTCAACCGCATCATATACAGGGTAGCTTACTCTTTTTAAGTTTGCACCCTTGTGCTGGAATAGATCCACCAGTACAGCCATAATGTAAACAGTATTCTCAAAAAAATATGTTTAAGTCATATTTCAACCCCCAAAATTTACCAAATCTCCCATCCTCACTATTTGCAGTAACTGTTCAAAAATACAATTTTAAACCGCATTTATGAGCAATAACGACGATAATTGCGCGTGCGTTTTAGGGGGGAGGGAGACAGAGATTATTAATAACTTAGAAAGGCATGAGCAGATGACACTAGAGGAAATACCCACTGCCTATGAGAGAAACCCCAACTGAAAGAACTGCGTGGATTACAACCAAAATTACTTTGAAGTTAACTTTAAAACGAAATTATACTTCACTACACACGAGAGACGTCAGCAGCGCCCCGTTCCACTCCTCAGTGTGTGAAGAAACGGACGTAAGTCTCTTTCCCGCGCTTATTACGTGGACATAACTAACATGAATTTATATATTGTTGACTAGTATGTGTAATTATGTCAGTTTGTGTCCTTCTTAGTTTATTTCTTAATGTATTAGTTACTTATCTACGCTTAATTATTTGGTGTGTGTCCCTGAGAGGTCTTTAAAACTTCTTGGCGTCCTCTTGTGGTCATCATAAACATCGCTTGTGTCAATTTTATCAACAAAGACTTTGACCGAATCTGTTCCACATGTTCAGTGTAAGCAAAAAGTGTTACATCTTCATGTCATTGAAAATGACGTGTCTTCACTTGTTAGATTTGATAAGCACTATTAACACAGAAACCACCTACTTCCGGGTTTATGGAGAGCAGAGCTGTGACTTAATTCTGTTCAATCAAAGTCTCCATGAACGTTGATTTAGTCACTACTCACCGTCATATTGCAAGCAAATACCTTTGTTTTTGGTCAGAAAACAACTTCACTGTGCTTGCTGAAACACTGAAGGACTAGTGAATGTAAGTGGGCGTTGAATCAGTAGTTAGTCAAGTGCACACGAGGTTGCCACTCAAAATACATCCACTTTGTGAAAGGCCATTGATGTTTTATACTTATCTTGAGGGAGAATTTAATTGTAGCAACCACCTCTTATGTTGCAAGCGATAGTCCTATTGCACATATTGTGTTGTAATGTGGGATAAGGGTTGTATGAGAGTCTGCTGAGATGCGCCATGACTCTCTAGGTCGAGGCGACCACTGGCTGCAAACCACTGCTCTAGGTCTAATATTCATAATGTGTCATCTAAAAGAATGTTTCTGGTTCTTCTCTGATTTATAATTCTATATACCGAGCAATTCCGTCCGATTAGGCCGAGTTGATTGTCACACTAGCGTGAGCTCTAATCTGTCTCAGTGGTGTCATTATAACGCGTGTTCATTCATTTTCACGCAAGTTCATTCATTTTCATACTGCACGATCATTTCTCGATCTCAAAAGCATTAAAAAAAAAAAACGCTAAACGCTTATACAATTTCATGAAATCTGAAAATTAATAATAGCACCTTACCTCGTAATGCTTCATTTTTGCAGTTTGAATGGCTTATCCCAGCCAGGTGAAAGACAAGCACGAAGTCCAATCAAGAAGAACGGAAGATGCTGCACATCCAATGAGCAGAGAGTGGTGAGCGTTTGCCAACAAATGCAGAGACCTGCGCTCGATCTTGTCATTGGGTGAAACATAGCAGATACGCCTTTTTGACCTAGTAACCAATCGGAGTTCAACTACTAGACGCAGGAAGCGTCGAACAAACATTATGAGCGCCGCCTAGTGGTGATGTGAGGCAAAACATGCGGCTGAAAACACTCGATTGTTCTTAAAATGCTTCCGTGTGGTGGAAATGACAACAGTAATTTGAGGACAACGATTCTGTGTTATAAGACAACATGTGCTTAAATGCCAGACTAATTGAACATATTTTTATATCAGGCCTTATGTTTATTATGATTGTCATAATAAACATATTATGATGGTTATATATATATATATATATATATATATATATATAAGGGAAAAAGGGAAAGGGGGGGGATTTCCCACAGACTACCAATACTTGCAAAAGTACAATTTTTATTGACTTTATTGACTTAAGAAAAAAAAAACGTTTACAAAAAAAACTCTTTTTGATACTTTGCAAGTATTGATAGTGTGTGATTTTTTGTTTTGTTTTGTTTGTTTGTTTGTTTTTTGTTTTTGATCTTTTTGGTATGTGTCTCCTACACACCTATCCATTACCTTCAGGTGTGTGAGGATTGACTGTTAATTGATAACTCAGTAACTTAAAATTAACAAATTAACTTGACATTGTACAAAGAACAAAAAAACAAAAACAAAAAAAAAAAAAATCAATCACATAAAAGATCTCATATTTCTTCAAAAAAAAAAAAATTCATGTTTTAGTATTAAGGATTCTGAGTGATTTGATTAAATGTTCTAGGCCTACTTCACTACTTCAAAAAATCTATAAGCAAAGGTATTTTAAGAAACCTTTGTGAAAAAAAATCCACAAGGATAAGAAAGTTAACAGCTGATTCTTTAATGTACATTTCATAACTTTGTAAAACAAGAACTCAAATATTTCTAGAAAAGTGATGAAACATTACATGAAAACAAAAGAAGACAGATGTATTTACTTTCATTACAAAAGGTGGACACACCAACTACATCACAACTACATTTGGACAAAAGTGTTACAAGGGTAAATATTATGCAGCATCTTAAAATACACTTCTTTCATTTTATTGGGTCAGCAGTATCTATATGTTATCAGCCATGTTTTCCTTCAATGAATGTTATCTATTCCACTAAGAAACTTTAGTTTCGCTTTCATCAGTGTCCAGTAGCAGTTCTATGGGTGGAGCAGAGCAGCAGCACATCCACGTGGTTCGGGTGTGGAAACCACCAGTGACTTTGAGAAATTTCTCGAAGTTTCTTTACGGTTTCAAATAGGGCGGCACCAGAGCGAGGCAGGGCATAAAAAAACCACAGGTGGATGGGACAACACCTCTCCGATAAAATTACTCCAAGATCTACTAGCAAAGATTTGTTTGAAATTGAAGTGAACTGAATTTGGCTGATAAACTGATAACCTCAACGCAAGCAGTACAGGTCTGAACCCGCTATTCGACTTTTGGAGAATATCTACTTAAAAATAAACGCTCGATGGTGAAGATGGGGAAGGATTATTACAGTGTTTTGGGGATTCAGAAAGGCGCATCTGACGATGAGATCAAGAAAGCTTATCGCAAACAAGCACTCAAATACCATCCGGACAAAAACAAGTCACCAGGCGCAGAGGAAAAGTTTAAAGAGATCGCGGAGGCTTACGACGTGTTGAGCGACCACAAGAAGAAAGACATCTATGACAAATTTGGAGAAGAAGGTGAGTAAAATGATGCAACTTTGTTTCTAACTGATGACGCAGATAGAGGCGGAGATCAAATTAAGACACTTTTGACAATTCATGTTAATTCATATCGTTCAAATCTTAAACTGTCATGTTGGTAATGTTGTTCAGAGATTATCCGAATTAAGATTATGTTAACTCGCTGACTGAATCAATTGTTTAATCTGTATGTGATTCTGCATAGCGTTCGCGATATTGACAACGCAGTATGATAGCCATTGTATATTTTTGATCGAGAGAAAACAATCTGGTGAAACTACTGTAATGTTAATACGTTTGTTTTGGGCAGTTATGTTAAATAGACCCGATTTGTTATCCTGCGTTCTGATTGGCTACTTCAGTGAGGATTTCTGGAACGCTGCTCTCAAACTGGAAGATTCTGAGGGTCACGTGGTAGAAAGAGGCGGAGCGTTTGCGTGCTGTCAGCAGTTCTGTGCCTGTTTAGTGCCAGTTCGCCCTAGGGTTGTCCCATTCCAGAAATTTTGAAACAACCATAGACTTGTCTTTTTTTTTTTTTGTCCAAGAAAAATGTTCAATATAAAGTATAAGCTAAACGGTAATGACTATTAAAGACAAGATTTTCCATAAAAATGATCTTCTTAGTTCTATTTGCAGTATTGTCAAAAAGTACATTTTGGACCCATGGTGTGGTGTTCAGTTGTCTCTGAGCAATTCTGTAATATACGATCCTCTTTGTTTGCCATATGCAGGACTGAAGGGAGGCATCCCTGGCGGTGGAGGCGGTGGTAGTAATTTCACCTACACTTTCCAAGGCGATCCTCATGCAATGTTTGCAGAGTTTTTCGGAGGACGGAGCCCTTTTGAACAGTTTTTTGGACGCAATGGCGGCATGGATGAGGATATGGAAATGGATGACCCGTTTGCCAGTTTTGGTATGGGTGGCATGGGCGGCATGGGTGGTTTCTCCCGCTCCTTTAACACGCGCGGTCATGGTGGGAGAGTGGAGAAAAAGCAGGACCCTCCGGTGACCCACGACCTGAAGGTCAGTCTAGATGAAGTGCTCGCTGGCTGCACCAAGAAGATGAAGATCTCACGCAAGCGCCTGAACCCCGACGGAAGAACAACGCGCACCGAAGACAAAATTCTTACGGTGGAGGTGAAGAAAGGCTGGAAGGAAGGAACCAAGATTACTTTCCCCAAGGAAGGCGATGAGACGCCAACAAATATCCCTGCAGATGTTGTGTTTGTGGTGAAAGATAAGCCACATCCCGTGTACAAACGGGATGGATCAGACATTATTTATCCTGCAAAAATTACACTACGAGAGGTATGATAGGGCCTAATTTGAAAAGTTTGATTAGATGCTATTTTGTAGTCACTTTGCATCTTACTAATCTTTTTTTCTCTGCTTTCTCAGGCACTTTGTGGTTGCTCGATCAACGTCCCAACGCTGGATGGTCGCACAATCAACTTAACATCTCAGGAAATTATTCGTCCCGGGATGAAACGGCGTGTCAACGGGGAAGGTCTTCCTATTCCGAAATCCCCAGATCGCCGCGGAGACTTGGTCGTCGAATACGAGGTCAGGTTTCCTGAAAGGTTGAGTCAGAGTGCCAAGGACACTATCGCAAATGTTTTGCCAGTTTCTTGAGCTATGTACAGTACACTGGAGCCGCTGCCTTTGGGAATTCTTGGTTTCGTAGTATTTAAAGGATGCATATTTGAGCTCAGCCCATTTGCTGCTGCAAAACAAAACCGTTATTCTGTAACGTAGTGCCATTGAGAGGCTATCTGAACCAAAACATAGCTGGACTGGTTTGTTTGTCTGTGCCACGTGCATGAACCCATGTTTTCTTTGGGTCTAGTCCAGCAGAAAGTCTCCAGCTGTGGCCTCTGGGCCAGCGTCTTGTTGTGCGCTGCACAAATCTAAGTTTACAATTGTTCCAAAGATGGACAGCTGAGGATGTTGTGATGTGTGGAGATAGTGATATAGTTTTTTTTCAGCAGTCTGACTAACTTTGGATACCTCAGGAAAGTCTTTCTGTGAAAGCAAGCTGTAGTCTGTCTTCTAATACAATCCAATGGAGACGTTCAGTCATGTCAGGAAAAGTCATTCACAATGTAGTGGTGGCCCAAAGTGATGCATGGATCGTCCCTCATCTAAATATGTGAATCAGCACATTTGCAACAGAAATATGATTTTTTTTTTTTAATAAAAGAGGAAAATTACTGATGTCGGTTCATTCCTTATACAAATTGTCATTGGGATGTTTTTGTTTCTGTTCTTAAATGTTATTATGCATTGTTTTGTGTATCTGTGCAATTAAATTTATGTTGCTTCACACTGTTAATATTAAACAGTACATGGGAAACCTAGTTTTTTTTTTTTCTCCCCCCTTCCATAAGACTGCACTTTTTTTCGTCTAAATATCTTGTGTAAGGGCAGTAGCTATTTTTATAAAGTGTTTTTAAGTAGATTGCCTTAACAGAAAATAAGAATAAATGTTACATTTACAATTGCACTGTTTCAATAAAACATTTTAAACAGAAAAACCATTACATTTGTACACATTTGTATACATTTCAAGGCTCTAAAACAATAATAGCAGTCTCTTCACTGAAAAATGTATGTTTATATCAGAGTATTTACAGCTGTGTTTGAAAAAAAAAAAAAAAAAGTAGTGAAATTTATAGCTGAGACTCATATACCATCTAAATAATGATAGAATCACTTTTTTTTATAATAATGGCACTTCACTCATTTTCTGAACGTGATGCTACAGTCTTCAGTGTTTTTTGGCACAACAAAGACATCTGAAGAACTTCCTGTACTGCTGCCTGACCTGGACAAGAATGAGACGAGATTTAATTTTAACCACTGGTTAAGAAAAATAAATAAATATATAAATCAGAATGACCAGGTTATATTTTAAAATCAAACAAAATCCAAATCTAAAAGTAAAAAAAAAAAGTACTGCATGAACGAAACTTAAGAATGTTATAATTTTGAAAATTAATTTTAACTAAATAATATTGTGAATTGTTATTAACTGATTAAAACAATTCTTAAAAATATATTGAAATAGATTTATCTTCTGATTGTAATACTCGTCCAACTGGCTAATTTCAGACCATGAGATAAAACAGAGACAAAATAGACTGAATATTGAGTAGGTAAATATAATTCTCTGGTAAGTGATGTCTGACCTCATTATTGAGGACACAATAGATCAGGAAGATGAAGGTTCCCTGCTGGGAGTTCAAGACCAGGAAAAGGATCTCCAGCACCTTACTGTCATTAGTGAAGAAACCCAGAATCCAGGGACAACCAAGAACCACAAATTGAGCCAGTGCTTTAAATGCCATAATCCTGAAAAAAAAGAAGTAATATAGCTTTATTGACTATATGTGGTTTTCCTTAGAGTGATTACATTATAAGGTTTGTTACTTTGTTTGTTTCATCTGTGAAACTTCAGCATTCAGTTTTGTGAGAGTTGAGTTCAGAGTGATGACGATGCAGATAAAGAGAATCATGTTTAACTGAAAAATAGAAAAAAAAATGAATCACTCTTTTTTCTTTTAATACAAATCAAAGTCATGAAATATACTTACTGCTAGTATGATGCAAACAGGTCCCAAAAAACTCCAGATAAAAGCTTTATCCATTTTAATCCAGCAGCTGTTTGGAAGAAGGTACAGTTTATGAAGGATGATACAATTTGAAGGAGAAAAAAAAAGAGAAAACTCACTGTTCACTGCCATATCCTTCATGAACCAGACCAGCAGACACGCCCACCACAGCCAGTGCAACCAGATATCCAATCACACACAGGATTCCACTGCTAAGCACCTCCCTCTTTTTGGAGCTGATCTGTGATAGGTTCTTCACACAGATGAAGAGCATCACAGCTTCAATGAACATCCACACAAAGCCGGAGAGAAAGAGGAAGTGCAGAAGACCTGAGATCACGGCGCACAACACCTGGAGACCATGAGAGACAGTTATGATGATTCTCAGTGAGGCTGTGCTGAGCTGTAGGGCTCCTTCATTATTCTCACCTGCTGAGGCCGTATGACGCTCAGGAACTGCTGTGTGAGCAGGAACAGAAGGTGAGCCAACAGAAGACTGATGCAGATGTTGATTCGAGCAACATTATTCACTCCAGGACTCCACTGACAAAGGACAAAGCTCAACAGGGCCAAACTGAAGAACACCAGCCCCACGATCACACACACCAAATTCAACAGATTCAGCAGTGAGTCGCTCTGAGAAAACATGTCAGAGTACATGAGTGACAAATCTGAGCAGCTCTTTAGTGTTCAACAGAAATGTTCTCGTACCTCTGGTGAGCGGCTGGTTTGCATGATGAGAGCGAATGTTGACAGATGATCACAGGAACACACAGTGTAGCTGCTGTTGGTCTTTAAAACAGAACAACCATCTACAATCCACTCGCTGATATTCCAGTACACACAGAACAGAGAACCACTGGGATTCAACTCCTACAAACAGAAGAATGAACATAAAGAAAATATTTAAACATTAAATATTACGTTTTTAGATGTTCACCTGCTCTCAGTTTGGGCAAAAACACATTTCAGTCTCTCACTCTGATGTGTCTGAAGGTGAAGTTGACTGGTTTGGTGAGTTTAGTGTTGGTGGTTTTGGGAAGAGTAACTGAGATCACAGTGGACATCATGGTTTTAACCATGACATTTGATGTGTTGAAGAATTCTGGCTTCAGTAGATTCTCCATCGTGTTGTAGCTCATGAAAGCCACAGCAGCTGATCCTGAGTGACAGAAACAGAAATGCAAAAGAATGCAAAAACAACAATGAAAAATTGTAAGTGAATGTGATTTAGTGGTGTCTTTCATTGACTTTTTTCTTTAAAGATTTCTTTTTTTCTTATTGATTCGCTAAAAAAATAAAATAAAATAAATAAATAAGTTTCACATACTTGTTTCACTGTTGTTCTTGGCGATCCCAATGAGATCGATGTCTACAGAGGAATTTTTCGTCTCAAGTTGAGAGATTTTTTCTAACGTGACCTGTGGTCCAACCATGAAGAGTTGACCCTCTGTTTTAAAAACAAGCAGTTATGTGCTATTTTGCTACATTTTTCGAGTGTTTGCCAAATGTGAATGTTGGTTGTTTTGTGGCAGCGAATATTTGCAAAATATAATGTGATCACTGTGTGCTTTTTGTAATCTGGGTCATATTTTGTTTATTTATGTTTTAGAGGATGAAGGTGTCACTTGACCTGGTCATGTTGATAGTAATTTGATGGAACACTGGCAATACAATAAATGTTTTCCGCTTTCTGTTAAAATTGATTATGATATACAGTTATGTAGCTGCATTCAGTATTGTTGCTTTCTGCCACCTGTGACCCACTGCTGCTCTCTAGACTATAGAAAGTCACTGACATTATGTATAATCTCAGTTTCATCATCAATAATTATTGTGTATCCACTTACCAACAGCAGCAAGAGTAAAACTGACACTGTTATTTGTGTCTGTCGGCTTCACTAATGTAGAAATGAGTTTCTCGCTGGCTTTTAACACACCGTTTCCATAGGAGGCCAGTTCAGTTGGGTTTGATAATAATGACGACTCTAAAATCTTCTCTGAAGTGTTGAAGAGCATTGTCAAAATGTTCATCACAGTCTAATTGATTGATCAGAAAAACGCAGTTCAATAGAGTTACTGTACATGTAAATGTCAACAGAGACAATCAGACTGCAATGCTATGACAATCATCTATTATCTAGATTTGAATTGATTATTTATTTTATGATCTTTCTCTTGAACACTTACACTGAAAGGAAGCACTTGAGCTGTAATGTTCTCTATCTGCTCAAGAAGATTTTGAAGACATTCTAGAGAAATCTGTGTCTGAAATCACAATTGTGAAGGCGGAGTTTGATGATTTTTATATATAATATAATAGCCAACAAAAGGTAGTTTGTACACAAAATCATCAAGAATAAATAAAATGTTACATTCATACTTAAAATATCCACAGTGCATATCTTATTACACTGCTCTTTGGACTATAATTAATAGAAGACCTCAATATCAGAAACTCAACTTACGGTGCATCCTTCCTGCAGCGTTATATGTATATCTGCAATGAAAGACATTAACATAAAGACAATAATAAACCTCAAACCACATTTTGAGCAATAACCCGCCAAAAACAGCTACATATCAGTACAAATTCACAACTTCTGTCAAACTTATATTAATAGATTAGTAGCAGTCAACTATTCTACGTTCTACAGATCCTCAAACACTTGTGTGACTGTTGTATGTTAGCCAAAAAAATAATGAAGATCAATGAACTGACAAACACAAATAATACTGAAGTGTCCAAAGGGCACATGTAAACATAATTACCAGCACAGTATGTGATATACCAGCCAAATTTGCCTGACCAAGATTTACACATGAAAATTGGCTATAGTCAGGCTTGTATCTAGTTAAATTCGTTTTACACTTCGAAATCAAAAACAAAATAAGGCTCTAAAAAATTTCCTGCTTGAGCACCAAATAATTCAAAACTACTGACAAAATTAAACTAAATTTTAGTATTCATGCTTGAATCCCATAACGTAAACTAGCTTGATAAATGCAGATCTAAACCATATGAAGATGTTTGAATTCTTCCAATAAAAATGATAAACGCCTGCGAGTCCAAATGGATCTGTAAAACTGATCAGTGGCACAAAACATGACATTAAATTTGCATTACATTTAAATTCATTCTTGTTTTTTGTTTGTTTGTTTGTTTGTTTGTTTTAATTCTGATGTATACAATGTCTTAACTACCTGATTAATTTTATACTCTAGAAACTGTAGAAACATGGTATTAACCCTGAAATTAACTCTATTCTTCATCCCATACAGACACAGACATGGAGACACAAACATAAATATTCACAAAAGGCTCATGTGAATAAAATTACCTGCACAGTATGCTGAATACAGGCGAGTTGGTCTAACCAGTTCATAAACATAATAATTGCCTGGACAGGCTTTGACTTTAATGGGGTAAGACCCGTAATAGCAGCAGTAATTGTCAGAGTGACCGCAGACATCTCGAGTGACGACTCCATTCTCAATTTTTGGGTGTCCCCCACGAATCCACAGTGGGACATTAGTGCCACAGCTATACTTTGTAACACATGTGTCTGGGATATAAGCGCTCAGACCGTTAATGAAGAGACGATACCAGCCGCTCCAGGTCAGATCTCTGTCACTCTTGTAGGAGCTTGATGATTGACTGCTGTTTGCTCTCCATGGTTGATCCAGCACAGTGTAATTGTAGCAGGGGTCAACAGAGGGATAAACTGTTAAAAATGTTGTTTAAAAAATGTAATAATAGCATTATTATTATTAATATTATTATTATTACCGAAGAACATTCAGCCTAGAATTCTTTAAATTTTTCTAATTTAATTATTTAAATTATTAATTGATTTTAACTACTAAATACATCAAAGTTATAACATTTAATTTAATAACTTTGTAATTACAGAAGATTTTAGTTTAGTTTAGTTTTAGATCAGTTTTATTTTCCTTGGGGTTTCCTGCATTTGCTTATTTTTAAATGATCATTTCACATGGTCTTTGTGTGCAGTCAGAGACTGTGGTTTGTAAAGGAATTAGTTCCTACTACATTTCATAACTACATTTCTAACATCTTTAAGTACTGACACAAACACACTCACTCAACGGTACAGATCATCACAGTCATCAGGACAGAAAATAAGCCAATAGAGACACAGTGTGTTACATTACCAGTTGAGGTGGTCGCTGGTGTGACGGCTGTAGAGCTGGTGTTAATGCTGCTAACATCTGAAAGTTTGGATGAATAGTGATTAATGAACAGAGACACAAACATCATGAATATGTAGAAAGAGCTCATGTGAATATAATTACCTGCACAGTATGCATAATCGCAGAAAGTTGGACTAACCAGCTCATAGACATAATAATTGCCTGGACAGGCTTTGACTTTAATCGGGTAAGACCCGATATAGCAGCAGTAATCGCCCCAGTGAGCGCAGACATCTCGAGTGACGACTCCATCCTCAACTGTTGGGTGTCCACCATGAATTCGCAGTGGCAAATTGGTCCCACAGCTATACTTCACAACACACGTGTCTGGGATCTGAGCGGTCAGACTGTTAATGAAGAGACGATACCAGCCGCTCCAGGTGAAAGACTGGTCACAAATTCTGACTGATGCATATGTATTATTGATGGCTCTCCATGGTTCGTCCAGTACAGTGTAGTTGTAGCAGGGCTCAGAAAGATCGGCTGCTGTGAAAATATTTAAGAAATAATTACATTTCTGAAAAATGTGTTAAAAATTGTTGTTATAAAATCTCTCCATAAGTGAAGCTGAAGCAGAACTGCCAACCTTGAGTTATACAGTACAAATGAACATTACATACATAGTATCCTTGAAATGTAAACAGTAGTGATAAAACCACCAGTAACTGATTTTCTAAAATGTGTATTCTAATACAGAAAAAGTCAAAATACTACACTGTATGCAGATATAAGCAGGAAAAAAAAAAATTGTATGGAAGTTCACCCCACCAATGTACAGACCAAAAACACCACAGCACAATACATTACCAGCTGTGGCTGTCTCTTGCGTGACAGTTATACTGGCCAAGACATCTGAAAAAACAAAAAACAAACAAAGAAACAATATATAAATAAATAAATAATTATGAAAACATTAATTCTGAAAAGATCATCAATTACATTGTAGGATCATTAGATCTGTGCAGGCCCACGTATGTGTTACATTCACAACAAAAAAGCAACAAGCAGAAAACACTGTTCAGACTTACACAGCATAACACAGATAATAGCTGGTGCTCTTGTAAAACCTGTCATGGAATATGCAGGGAAAATCAATAAAAACAAATGAAAATGAATTGGACTGAATTGCAAATTTGAGATTGTAACAACTATATTTATAATTTGACTGCAGTTCATGTCCTAATAGTTTTTGGGGCAGTGAGAACCACTGTTTAAATACTCACCTTTATGAAAAGAGGAAGCCATCATCAATTTTGGCAGTCTGGTGTATATCATTTCTTTATCTAAAATAATGAAAAATAATATAATCAGAGCAAGACTTTCCGTTGCAGTAAAAGAGGAAAAACAAACAAACAAATTAGCTTTGACACCGACGCATGACATTTATATCCTCATTTTATATCCTGTTTGTGACAGCACATGGAAAATCCAGCTGCATTTATGTATTTAAAGTAGGCTACAAGAGTAGGCAACAATTTAGACACACAAGGTGGCGCCATTAGGCTACTCTATCTTGCTTTTGTTCGTCGAAAAGCGTTGGGTGTGTGTTTATCTTCTTTATTTTGGTACAACATATGGGGGTACTTAGCATCACTTAATGTAGGATCACTTGAAACAATTATAATTGCATTTCTTAAGTTACTCAATCTACACATAAAATTATACACGTTTCCTTAACACAGCATGAAGAGTAGGAATAGTATTATACACAAACATCTGACTTGCACTCGTCCACCTTGGGAGCCTAAGCAAAATTCTCAATGCATCGTTAAATGCCACCTGAAGCTTTTTCGTTTTAGCTTTACTATAATTACACCACAAGTGCGCTGTATACAAAGAAGTACATTGAGCCCTAAAAAGTGCTATTTTAACCTCATCTGTACACGCAAAAAAATTTACGAACCAACATATTTGCTTGTCCATACAACTTACACCATTGGCGCTGCACATCATCGTCATCATTCAAATCATTCATACAATAATTTGTATAATGTTTTTTTCCTGCTTGGAGACTAAAATAGTCAATAAACATTTTACATGTTTTTTGAATTTATGTATTTATTAAAAGTTTGTTGACTCAAGGCAACATCGTACCACAACAGACAAATAGAAATATACTGTACTGTATACAGAAATATATTTATTGAAAACACCATTTTTTTTTTAGATCTAGTTTTAATGTATTATATATTATATCTCATATTTAACTAAAAGTCACATATCCAGCTGTTGCACTCGTATAATAAATTGTTCTGTATTTTTGATAAAATAAATGCAGGCTTAATAACATTGAAAATAGTAATGTGTCCAAACTTTTGACCAGTACTGTACTTCTGCATGATAACAGAAAACTGGCTAGCAGAAGGTAGAAGACAGACACCTAGACTCATAAACGGTCAATGAAATAGTGCTAAACTAGCTTACATTTAGCATATCTGATTTTACTATATAAACACATTTTGGTATTTAGTAGTTAAACTGTAATACTTTTTTTTCCACCTAAATGTTAGCAGTGTAGTAGTCAGTGTATTTGTAAAGAAGTTGTAACATAAATTAATTTACATTGTGTTTCTCCATTCACAATTGTCCTTATTTATCATATACAGTATTTACAATGTTTGTTATTGTTGAAGAGCATCTAAACATTTTTTTTCCCGTTGTTCCTTGTTCCCATTCTATTCTATTATTTCATTTTCATTTGAACACTGATCTCGTTACTGTCAGCTATATCAATATGATTTTGCTATTTTATTCTCTGTTTGTAAATGTTGCAGTTCTTTCATATTATGAATATTAACCATAACGACTTAAAACAACACAGAAATGAGTTCAGTATACATATGATGCAGTATACTTGTTTTGAAAAGGTTGCTTGTTCATTGTCATAATAAATATCAGAGATCAGATAAGTGGTAGCTGAGGATTTCCTCAAAACGGCTAATAAAGTATTTTTAGGTTAAGTATTTCAAGAGTGTCTTACCTGGTATGGGTTTATCTTGATATGATCTTCACCCGGCTACAGGTAAATGTTTATATTGAAGTTTAGATGACAGTTATCAGCTGCTGTGCCTGAGGCGCATTCTTTAACCCTCCTCCTACTCAAATTCAAATTTGGATTCAAATTAATACACAAAGACAGAACACACGCCAAGATGCTTTTATACATATATGTAAAAATTCCTGTAAATTTACAAGGAAATTTAACAGTAAAATGCTGTTTTCATATAATAACAGTAAGTTACTGTATTTTGCGATGCATTGTGGGATATGTTGATCAGCAACAGTATGACACTGTTGTTTAACAGCATAATACCATATTTTCCATTGTACATGTGCAGGGAAAGGAAGACATTTTGGTTTATCTGCACGAGGTCATTTTGCAGCTCTGCCTTTTATTGTTTTATTTCTAAAGTACTTATTACTTTTAAAAATTAATGTTTCAACATCCAATTAAGCTTTTGGGATTTAAATTGGATTCGTGACCGTGTTTTAATCAGCAAGTTACCACAGGAGTGTCAGCCCTTCGTACAGACTGGCATCACACACAACTGGTAAGAAACTTTTTTTTCTCTAACCCGCACATCTTAAACTTTATCTGAGTAAAAATATGACGTTTTGTGAAATGTTTTTGTTTTTTCTTTTGTGGTTACAATTTTAGCGTGAGGTTCAAACCGGCTATTATCTGCTGCTGTTATTTGCAACCACACTTTTGGTTTTATCTTACCGCATACACTTCTAAATATTGACATTATAAAGAGCCACCAAAGCATAATTTGATGAAAGGATAGCATGTTTTAATCATGGAACAGTAACCAAGTAAGATATGATAGCATTGTTAGCTCGTTAGCATATACTCCGACTGCATTTTATTTGTTATTTATTACCATCACACAATTTATGTAACTGAAACATGCTCCGAACTTCATCTAAGCAAAAGATACATGTGTATGAACAAAATTCATAATTCTTGCACGATTACTGTGAACGTACTCAAAGCGCTGCTAGCGATTGCAAAAATAGCAGCAGATGGACGGAAAGAATCGGTCTGTTTTTATTTTATTTTTAAACTTTATTTTAATGTTTTGTGTGTGGGATGTCTGTAATTAGTTAACTAGAGAAGCTATCTATTCTTTACATTATGTTTTCCTTATCCTTGTAGTTCAAAGGCTGACTTTGTAGAGAAGCAAATGACTCATTCTTTAAGAAAATGTAAGTTTGCCTATTGTTTGTTCAAGAAATCATTCACTAAAAATCTCATTATTTCCTCAACCTTATGCTGTCTTAAACTCATAGGACTTTCTCTTGGAGGACAAATGAAGATATTGTCCTGGAGAACTGATGTCTGTTTTGCCCATATGGAAGGCCAGTGGGAACCAAACCTTCAAGCTCCAAAAGGAACATAAAGGTATGATTAATTACCAGTAATTTTGTCTGATATCAAAATATCAGACCAAAGAACCACAAATTAGAACCTGGAAATGCAAAATGCAAAATTGTTTTCACCCAAACTGAATCACTTCAGAAAACTGGCTAAACCATGCGATTAATTACCTTTATCCTCCATTTACTGTATATCTGTGGTATTAAAGTTTGGGCCCCATTTTCTTTTGCATTGTAGGGACAAACAGACATCACAACGCCATTAAATATCATATATCACATCATCAGAGTTTAAATCAGCATACGATTAAGTAAATTCTACTCTGGTCATATTTTAATTATATTTTGCTAAAATGAACGAAATGACTCGAAAAAAAGATTTGTTAATTTTGCTGAACGAGACTCAAAAAGTCTGTAAAATCATCCGAACTTCCCATCACTACTATAAATCACGTCTAAGTTCATCGTCTATGTACTCCAGCTCAAAAAGATAGAGTATGGAGAAAAACTCCATCTTATTTTTCTCCTATAACTTCAGAATTGTCTGACATCGTTGTACCTTTTTATTTGTAAACAGCGTTTGACTTACTTGCACTTTCTCAGTCTTTGTGTGTTCACTTTATAAACTGTAGTCTGTAGTTAAGTGTGACCTTTCGACGTGGTTCAATAGTACGTAGTGTTGTGAATGCGCATCTCAGAGCCTGTGCTACATGAACTTTTGTGTTTAAAAAGTATACCAATTTTTATTTTCCAAAAAAAATGACCAATCTTTTCGCTAGATTCTTCCTCGGCTGGGATCGTTCAGAGTCCTTTAAAGCTGCATTTAAACTACATTTTGGAAGTTCAAAATCGGGGCACCAATCAAGTCCATTATATGGAGAAAAATCCTGAAAAGCTGTCCTTAAAAAACATAATTTCTTTACAACTGAAGACAGAAAGACATGAACATCTTGGATGACAAGGGGGTGAGTAAATTATTTGTGAATTGTTGTTCTGGAAGTGGACTTCTTCAATTATCGGCTAGTTTTTAGTTAGAAAGTTCAATTTGACCAAATCAAATTATACACAAGAATATGTTCTGAAGCTTTTCTCCTCTTATTTTTCAGATACTTTATTGGAATAAGTCCAGAAAAGAGGATCAAAGCTGCATGGAGAAAAGAGGTGTCTAAAATAACTGGAAAAACTGCAGAAGAACACCCAAGATGATGAAGAAGAACATCAGTCCAGAAGTATCTCATCCTTAACTCAACCTTATGCTGTCTCAAACCAGTAGGACTTTCTCTTAGAGGACAAATTAAGATATTGTCATAGAGAAATGTTTGCCCATACAATGGAAGACAAATGGGAACCAAACATTTGAGCTCCAAAAGGAACATAAAGGTATGATTAATTAAAGACACTAGTCATTTCATCTGATATCTTTTATAAACCATTTGTTTAAAAAAAAAAGAAAAAAAAAAACATTAGCTGGTGTTCACTGAAGCCTAATTTGAGAGTACATTTGTATTTTGTGAATAAATAAAGACTTATGCATGTTTGTATGTTTGTATGCAAGCCTGTTTTAGGAATATTGTAAAAGTTTATCTAGTGTTATATCAGAATAAAATAACAAAACATAACTGGACTTTGTTCTTTTTGTAATAGTCAAATAGAAAATGCAGGGTATAATATGCATTGAAAATTGAGATCATGGAGTTATGAGTAGTATGTATTTTAACAGATATATGCTGCTAAATTACAGTTGTATACTGTAGATGACAAAACAGCATTTTGCTGTTAATTTCAAAAACAGTAGCACACTGTATTTTTACAGTAAGATGCTGGCAACCACAGCTGCCAGTAGATTACCGTTTTTTTATAGGGATTTTTTTTACAGTGTATGAAACCAACACACAAATACACAAATACAAAGGTCAACTTGGCTCATTTGCTTAACAACATCTTCACAAAAGAGAGAACCATGTTTTTTTCTTGGAAAACATCAAGAGAGTCCAAACTCTTTGCAGATGATCACAGTATATATATAAAAAAATATTAATAGTCATTTATTTGATTTGAATGTTCACTCCATAATCCAGAGTGATCATATTTTGGACTGGAGAAGCACCTTATCCCTTAATTTCTTTTCTGCTGTGACAAGATAAACACAGATCTGCCCACTACTTTACATCTTGCATCAAATATGCAAATCCACCTAGAAGAACGTTTGATCAAACATTTACTTTTTATGATTGAGCAAGAGTTTCTCAGTAATTAGAAAAAAAGTATTTAGAGTTAAAAGCCCCCCTTGTGGCAGGGGCCCATGAAAAGACAGATACTGGACTGAAATGCCACTGAAGAGACTGCTGTGTGTCAGCAAGTCCAGACATTACAAATAAAAAAACTAACCATTTTTAAGAGATTCTGGTAAAACATACTGCAGTTTATCACTTAGAAAAAAAAAAAAAAAAAAAAAAAAATCAGGACTGTTGTTATATGTAAGTAATAATTAAGCCAAACCCTTCACCAGCATCTTCAAAAGTGTTTTCTCCTAAACCAGAAAAGAGCTTGAGATGTTAAAAGTTAACATTACCAAACCATTTTCCATTAGGATTTCAGAAATATGAATGCGGACCAAGATAAATGTCTGTATAATGTGATTACACACCATGTGGTCATGTTTGCCATCTTTGATATCATTCATTCAATGACAATATATCCAGAAGACATCCACATGTAACATGATAATGACTAAATCCAATTACATGATAATATGATCATCCTCATAATTAGGAATATTATCTCTGAAGCACCTAGTAGTGCATGTTTTTGAATAAATTCTGCAAATTTGATCAGTAAACATACAAAAAACAATTACATTGAAACACTGACAGAATTTCTACTGATCAATATCAATAACAAAATAATTACAAATCATCTGCCATCTTCACACTAAATATTCTTTTACAAAATTAGAGGCAATTAAAGGAAACATAAACCACTTGAGGGGTCTGAAGTACTATTAATCACACACAGTGTAAAAGAATGAGGCAACAAACCATCCATCAAGAAAAAAAAGACAGCTGTGAAACAAGACTTGAATAATTGATCCTTTTTAGATAAAAGCAAAGACTGTCATGTAATATTTGCAAGCAATGATAGTGTTATTTTACTGTATATGATAATGGCACTCCACTCATTTCCTGAACATGGCGCTGTAGTTCTCAGTGGTGTTTGCATCCACAGCAAAGACATCTGAAGAACTTCCTGTACTGCTGCCTGACCTGGACAAGAATGAGACGAGAGGAGCTGAGTGACTTCATGAGATCAATTTAACCTCTGAAACTCATGAACCAGAATAACGTCTTTATGCTCACTATCAGGGTTATGTTTAGTTTTTTGTCCTATAGTTTTCATTGTGTTTTTAGTTGTCTGCTTTCCCTGTGACCTAGTTTCCTGATTTGTTTATCTTGTTCACCTGTTTATTATTAACTCATCATTTCCCTTGTTTGCACCACTACTTAAACCCTCAGTTCTCCCAAAGTCTTGGTCAGTTCTCAGTTATTATTAATTGTGTGTATACACTACCTGTCTGCCTGCTTCGGCCGTTATTATTAAAATTGGATTGTTTGAAACTTGAGCCTTCACTCTTTGTCTTCCTGCCTGCTACACACTGTGACACTCACTTGAACACTTGGGCCAAATACAGGAAATATGTCATGTAAATAGACAAGTGGTCAAATGCAAAAACCGCAAGTGTGAATATTTGGACGAGCTCTGAGAAATTAAGGAGAGGAAAACAAAGCAACATCGATTCTCAGAATGAACTAGAGTGCATTTGATGACATCACAATGCATTTCAGCTTATTATCAACTTATCAAGAAGTCTGGTTTCACGCTGTGTCACCCGATCCACCGCAGGGCACACACAGTCTGCTCTGCTCCAGAGACACAATAGCACGGAGGGGATCATATGGGTGAATTGGCGCAGACCACAGAACGTATTGGATCCATTTGAATTCTACACAGAATGGTATATTTTATAGCAATATGGATGAGACTGGGGCTGTCACATGCTGTCAAATGAAACTCCAGAAATATGTGTTCACTAATGCTGAACACATATGTGAGTTAACAATTTAGGATTGATCGAGTTTATATGGACTTCTAAAGAGTAGTTACTACTATATATATATATATATATATATAAGAGATGGTCCTCACTGCAGAACACAAGATCCAGGGGTGAGGTTGGATCCAGATCCAACTCCTCCCACCTTACATATCCCTAAACCTACCTATCTCAACCCCCTGGTTGTGCATGCAGTGAGGAGCTACTGGTTGTAAATCCAACAGCTCTGGTTTTCGGTTTCTGTTTTTTTTTTTTTTTCCTACTCACGTCACAAGTTTGATGAATACATTCTAAAATAAGAGTCACCTTAGAAACACTGAGGGCCCAGCTAGAATATGTTAAACTTTCAAACAAGTGTTTTGAAAGGGTTTAAAGTTTGGAAATCAAAAGCATTCTGAAAATGAATTTTTAATGTTTAACAGCTGGAGTTTGAAGATTCTTGGCTCATTTGAACATTCCACAGACTAAACAACAGTTGACCAAAATAAGAACAGAATTCTCCATAAATTTAATATGTAATATTATTTGTTATCCATATTTCAGATGTAAATTAAGTAAATTAATAAAGATGTCTGACCTTTTTATTAAGGACACAAAAGGTCAGAAAGATGAAGGTTCCCTGCTGGGAGTTCAAGATCAGGAAGAGGATCTCCAGCACCTTACTGTCATTAGTGAAGAAACCCAGAATCCAGGGGCAACCAAGAACCACACACTGAGCCAGTGTTTTAAATGTCATAATCCTGGAAGAAAGGAGGAGAGATAATGTATCTTCATTGACTATATGTGGTTTTCCTTAGAGTGATTACATTATAATGTTTGTTACTTGGTTTGTTTCATTTGTGAAACTTCAGCATTCAGTTTTGTGAGAGTTGAGTTCAGAGTGATGACGATGCAGATAAAGAGAATCATGTTTAACTGCAAAGTAGAAAAAATATAAATAATTAATCAACCTTTTTTCTTTTAATACAAATCAAAGTCATGAAATATACTTACTGCTAGTATGATGCAAACAGGTCCCAAAAAACTCCAGATGAAACCTTTATCTTGTTTAATCCAGCAGCTGTTTGGAGGAAGATAGTTTGAAGTATATGAAGGATGACAGCGTTTGAAGAAAAAAAGAAAAAAACACTAAACTCACCGTTCACTGCCATATCCTTCAGTAACCAGACCAGCAGACACGCCCACCACAACCAGAGCAACCAGATATCCAATCACACACAGGAATCTACTGCTAAGCACCTCCCTCTTTTTGGAGCTGATCTGTGATAGATTCTTCACACAGATGAAGAGCAGCACAGCTTCAATGAACATCCACACAAAGCCAGAGAGAAAGAGGAAGTGCAGAAGACCTGAGATCACGGCACACAACACCTGGAGACCATGAGAGACAGTTATGATGATTCTCAGTGAGGCTGTGCTGAGCTGTAGGGCTCCTTCATCATTCTCACCTGCTGAGGCCGTACAAAACAGAACAACCATCTACAATCCACTCACTGATATTCCAGTACACAGAACAGAGAACCACTGGGATCAAACTCCTGCAAACAGAAGAATGAACATAAAAAAAAATATTTGAACATTAAATATTACATTTTCAGATGTTCACCTGCTCTCAGTTTGGGCAAAAAACACATTTCAGTCTCTCACTCTGATGTGTTTGAGGGTGAAGTTGACTGGTTTGGTGAGTTTAGTGTTGGTGGTTTTGGGAAGAGTAGCTGAGATCACAGTGGACATCATAGTTTTAATTGTGTCATTTGATGTGTTGAAGAATTCTGGCTTCAGTAGATTCTCCATCGTGTTGTAGCTCATGAAAGCCACAGCAGCTGATCCTGAGTGACAGAAACAGAAATGCAAAAGAATGCAAAAACAACAATGAAAAATTGTAAGTGAATGTGATTTAGTGGTATGTCTTCCGTCAACTTTTTTTTTAACGTTTTCTTTTTTTATTAATTAAAAAAAAACATTTCACATACTTGTTTCATTGTTGTTCTTGGCGATCCCAATGAGATCGATGTCCACAGAAGAATTTTTTCGTCTCAAGTTGAGAGACTTTTTCTAAGATGACATTTGGTCCAACCATGAAGACTTGACCCTCTGTTTTAAAAACAAGCAGTTATGTGCTATTTTGCTACATTTTTCGAGTGTTTGCCAAATGTGAATGTTGGTTGTTTTGTGGCAGCGAATATTTGCAAAATACAATGTGATCACTGTGCTTTATGTAATCTGGGTCATATTTTGTTTATTTATGTTTTAGAGGATGAAGGTGTCACTTGACCTGGTCATGTTGATAGTAATTTGATGGAACTCTGGCAATACAATAAATGTTTTCCGCTTTCTGTTAAAACTGATTATGATATACAGTTATGTAGCTGCATTCAGTATTGTTGCTTTCTGCCACCTGTGACCCACTGCTGCTCTCTAGACTATAGAAAGTCACTGACATTATGTATAATCTCAGTTTCATCATCAATAATTACTGTGTATCCACTTACCAACAGCAGCAAGAGTAAAACTGACACTGTTATTTGTGTCTGTCGGCTTCACTAATGTAGAAATGAGTTTCTCGCTGGCTTTTAACACACGGTTTCCATAGGAGGCCAGTTCAGTTGAGTTTGATAATAATGACGACTCTAAAATCTTCTCTGAAGTGTTGAAGAGCATTGTCAAAATGTTCATCACAGTCTAATTCATGGATCAGAAAAACGCAGTTCAATAGAGTTACTGTACATGTAAATGTCAACAGAGACAATCAGACTGCAATGCTATGACAATCATCTATTATCTAGATTTGAATTGATTATTTATTTTATGATCTTTCTCTTGAACACTTACACTGAAAGGAAGCACTTGAGCTGTAATGTTCTCTATCTGCTCAAGAAGATTTTGAAGACATTCTAGAGAAATCTGTGTCTGAAATCACAATTGTGAAGGCGGAGTTTGATGATTTTTATATATAATATAATAGCCAACAAAAGGTAGTTTGTACACAAAATCATCAAGAATAAATAAAATGTTACATTCATACTTAAAATATCCACAGTTCACATCTTATTGCACTGCTCTTTGGACTATAATTAATAGAAGACCTCAATATCAGAAACTCAACTTACGGTGCATCCTTCCTGCAGCGTTATATGTATATCTGCAATAAAGACATTAACATAAAGATAATAACAAACCTCAAACCACATTTTGAGCAATAACCCGCCAAAAACAGCTACATATCAGTACAAATTCACAACTTCTGTCAAACTTATATTAATAGATTAGTAGCAGTCAACTATTCTACGTTCTACAGATCCTCAAACACTTGTGTGACTGTTGTATGTTAGCCAAAAAAATAATGAAGATCAATGAACTGACAAACACAAATAATACTGAAGTGTCCAAAGGGCACATGTAAACATAATTACCAGCACAGTATGTGATATACCAGCCAAATTTGCCTGACCAAGATTTACACATGAAAATTGGCTATAGTCAGGCTTGTATCTAGTTAAATTCGTTTTACACTTCGAAATCAAAAACAAAATAAGGCTCTAGAGAATTTCCTGCTTGAGCACCAAATAATTCAAAATTATTGACATAATTAAACTAGCTATTAAACTAAATTCTAGTATTCATGCTTGAATCCCATAACGTAAACTAGCTTGATAAATGCAGATCTAAACCATATGAAGATGTTTGAATTCTTCCAATAAAAATGCTAAATGCCTGCGAGTCCAAATGGATCTGTAAAACTAAACAGTGGCACAAAACATTACAATAAATATACATTACATTTCAATTATTGTTTTTATTTTAATTCTGATGTATGTATACAATGCATACATTGTACATACAATTAACTACCTGATTAATTTTATACTCTAGAAACTGCAGAAAAATGGTATTAACCCTGAAATTAACTCTATTCTTCATCCCATACAGACACAGACATGGAGACACAAACATCATGAATATTCATAAAAGGCTCATGTAAATATAATTACCTGCACAGTATGTTGAATTGCACACAGTTGGTCGAACCAGCTCATAGACATAATAACTGCCTGGACAGGCTTTGACTTTAATGGGGTAAGACTCATAAAAGCAGCAGTAATTGTCCCAGTGACCACAGACATCTCGAGTGACGACTCCATCCTCAACTGTTGGGTGCCCACCAGGAAACCACAGTGGGATATTGGTGCCACAGCTATAGATTTCAACACAAGTGTCTGGGATCTTAGCGCTCACACCGTTAATGAAAAGACGATACCAGCCACTCCAGGTGACTGACGTGTCACACTTGGGCTTTGATGATTGACTGCTGTTTGCTCACCATGGTTGATCCAGCACAGTGTAGTTGTAGCAGGGGTCAACAGAGGGATAAACTGTTAAAAATGTTGTTTAAAAGATGTTATAATACTTTTCTTAAAAGTCTAACTAATTCTACCTCACTGTGGCTAGAAATCTAAATCAGTACCAGTGGACCTCAGCAAACTTCAAAGTGTGCCTTGAAACAACTTTTTAGGTTTTGAACAACTTAAGGGTGAGTAAATGATGTAAATAATGACAGAATTTTCATTTTTGTGTGAACTATCCCTTTCAGATTACTTAGATTTAAAATAGGACAAAACAAGCTTCACCATAAGCTAAAACAACTAACATCATTCTGTCTTTCAAATATATCTGGATATATGAGGTAGCTTAAAGGAGAAGTCCAAAACAAAGATTCACGTATAATGTACTCACCCCCTTGTCATCCAAGATGTTCATGTCGTTCTTTCTTCAGTCGTAAAGAAATTATGTTTTTTGAGGAAAACATTTCAGGATTTTTCTCCATATAATGGACTGATATGGTGCCCCGATTTTGAACTTCCAAAATGCAGTTTAAATGCGGCTTCAAACGATCCCAAATGTGGTTGTAAACGATCCCAGCCGAGGAAGAAGGGTCTTATCTAGCAAAACGAACGGTTATTTTCATAAAAATAATACAATTTAAATAATTTTTAATCTCAAATGCTCATCTTGCCTTTCTCTCCCTGAACTCTGTGTATTCTGGCTCAAGACAGTTAGGGTATGTAGAAAAACTCCAATCGACCTTAATCAAACTCCCTCAGCTTCAAAAATCATTTCAAAATCATCCTACGTTGCTGCAGAAGTACCGACCCAGTCTTTGCAAAGTGAACATGCAAAGAAGATCAAACACCCTTAACAAAAAAGGTAAAACAGCGATATAGGATGATTTCGAAGTTGATGTAGAACACGAGATGGGAGTTTTTCGACATACCCGAACTGTCATGAACCCACATTAAAAAGTATATAAATTGTATTCTTTTTATTAAAATAACCAATCGTTTCGCTAGATAAGACCCTTTTTTCTTGACTGAGATCATTTACAACCGCATCTGGGATCGTTTGAAGCCTCATTTAAACTGCATTTTGGAAGTTCAAAAGCACCATATCAGTCCATTATATGAAGAAAAATGCTGAAATTTTTTCCTCAAAAAACATTGTTTCTTTACGACTGAAGACAGTGTAATGCCACGCCAGCAGAGGGAGCCCTCACCCATGAACTGACTGTTACCGCTCCCTCTGCTGCTTCTCTGGTTACTTCCTGTTTGGTGGCCATTTAAGGAGGCCTATACCAAACAGGCCTTGCAAAGTATTGTTTTGCCTGTGTGGACTCTACCAAGTGTTTTTCCTGATTTTATTGCCTTGTTTTTGCTATTTCCATGGTTTTATTTCATTGTCATAGGTTTGTCTTGTTTTTTGCCATAGTTTTGTCTTGCTTCATTGCCATAGTTTTTGCCTAGTTTCATAGCCTTGTTTATTTTGCTACTTTGGACTGCTTTTATTGTTTATTTGGATTACACTTTTGTCTTGCCTTCGGTTACTGTTTGTTTGGAGATCGACCCTGCCTGTCTTGACTACGCTGTGTTTAATAAAGCTTGCATCTGGATCTAACACGCTTCACTGGAGTCCCGTTACAGACAGAAAGACATGAACATCTTGGATGACAAGGGGGTGAGTAAGTTATTTGTAAATTGTTGTTCTGGAAGTGGATTTCTCCTTTAATAATTTTAAGAGTGTGATTTTCAGACCTGGAAAAGTTATGTAAACTAACAGATTTGTATGACTCTATTTTCATAATGAATATTGATATGCCAAGCTCTAAAATGTTTTTAGGCCAAATTTTTGGCTTTTGTCCACAAACGTCTTGTGTGCCTATAAATAAAATGCATTATTATTATTTATTTATTTATTTATTTGTTTGTTTGTTTGTTTGTTTACTCTAGGTAAGTAAAAGATATTTTCAGTAAGTCATATTGGTCCATAAGATTGAGAACACTGAACAACATTCTACCTGGAATTCTTAATTATTCTAAGTTAATTATTTTAAATATCAATTTATTTAAAATTTTACATTGCAATTATTATAGTTACTTAATTTAATTAAAATTAAATATTTAATTATTATTATTATTATTATTATATTTACAACTTTGTCATTACAGCAGGTGTACCAGAATTAAATATTAGCATAGGCTTTGAAAATTGTTGTTATATGCAGTTCCTCTACAAATCAAACATAGCCACCTGGATATCAGTATTTTAACACCTCCTGCATTTGCTTATTTTAAAATGACATGGTCTTTGTGAGCAGATGGTGACGGTAATTTCCAAAGGAACTAGTAAAACTATTTGTAAAACATCATCACCTGCTGACACAAACTCACTCACACATTTTCAGTGATACAGATCATCACATTCATCAGACCAGAGAATAAGATAACAGAGTCACAGTATGTTACATTACCAGTTGAGACCGTCATTGGTGTGACAGCTGTAGAGCTGGTGTTAATGCTGCTAACATCTGAAAATTTGGATGAATAGTAATTAATGAACAGAGACACAAACATCATGAATGTGCAGAAAGAGCTCATGTAATTACCTGCACAGTATGCTGACCAGCGCACAGTTGGTGTAACCAGGTCATAGACATAATAATTGCCTGGACAGGCTTTGATTTTAATGGGGTAAGACCCGTAATAGCAGCAGTAACTGTTCCAGCGAGTGCAGACATCTAGAGTGACGACTCCATCCTGTACTGTTGGGTGTCCACCACGAATCCTCAAAGGCATTTCAGTGCCACAGCTATACTCAGCAACACATGTGTCTGGCATCTGAGCGCTTAGACCGTTAATGAAGAGACGATACCAGCCGCTCTAAGTGACGGTAAAATCATACATTTTGACTAAAGCATTTATATTATTGATGTCTCTCCATGGTTCGTCCAGTACAGTGTAGTTGTAGCAGGGGTCAGAAACGGCGGCTGCTGTAAAATAATATATTTAAGAAATCATCACATTTCTGAAAAATGTGTTGTTGTTATAAAATCTCTCCATATTTCTCTCTCTTTATTTAGAATTAACAAGTACAAAGGAACATTACATATACATTATCCTTCAAAAATGTAGACAGTATTAATAAAATCACCAGTAACTGATTTGACTGACTACACTGTAAAAAATAAAAAACACAATTTGTTGAGTCAGCCTAAAATAATTTGTTACCCTGCTGCCTTAAAATTTTATGTTCAGTCAACTAAAATAAGTTCAGTCAATTTGAAATGTTAAGTTGTACTAAGTAACAACTTAGATATTTGTGTTTGCTAAACTTAACAGATGGGTAAGTAACCCAGCTGCCTTAAAATTTTGTTGTCACGTAGTATAATTTAACATTTCAAGTTCAATAAACTTTTTTTTTTGAGTTGACTGAACTTAAAATTTTAAGG